>APFE030346927.1:12474-30593 GCA_000404065.3 Pinus taeda
ATATAGATAGATATATATATACGCCACTGCCGATAACAACCGATTGCGACAAGTCTTAGATGCAAGATTTTATATGTCATAGTTTAAATCCCCATCGGGTCTGCCCCAAAACCACAGTATATGGGTTGAAGCATGGTTGTGACAAGTTCCAATTGTGATAGACTGTCGAACGGAGGATTTTATGTGTTCTAGTTTAGTTTCCCGATGGGTCCGTTATATCGCATTGGTTATGTTCTGCAGTCGATTTCTGATTGCGATGAGCACCCTGAACGTGATAATGTTATATGCCACAGTTTAATACCCTGACGGGTCCGCAATACACATCACAACGTTTTGCTATGTTAAGAGCCCGCATCACTGTCGATTACGATTGTGATATTTGATAGACAGTGAATTGTGACCTTAACTGCCAAACGACCACTCCATAAGTGACCACTTGGACTTTAACCGCGAGATTGGTGAGAATGATAGCAAAATTGCTGATTGCGGAAAAACTGCTAGTTTTGTCTATGGTTATTGAATTTAACTGGTAGTAAACTAGATTTGGAGGAGAAAATTGTGGGGAGACTGGCAGAAGTCATAACTAAGGCAATTTTCGACCAAATGGGATGCAAAAAGATGCTATATAGCCATTTTTGGGCAATCTGAACTCATTGGAACATGTTTTAGGATTAAAGGAGCACTTCTGGATAAGATTTTTGCAAATTGAAGCCTATGGGTGCCCTGGTCAACCAGAGTGTTGATTCAGTTTATGGAGGAGTTCCAAGATGGAGATGACCTTGTAGTGGTATTCCAACCTCCATATGATTTTTGCAGCTGCCATTACAGCAGTGTTGTAGCTGCATTTGTTCTTTGTCCTATATGTGTATGGAGAAAGAGACTTGTTGAGTACTTCAATTGGATTGTTGTACTTGTTTATGCTCTTGGAAGTTAGAGTATGGGGTCTTGATTTGAGAGCCCTTAGCTTGCTAATTGTTCCATGACTAAATGTCAGTTGTCATATGTCTATAGTGAGAATTTTTTGCATAAGAATGTTTCCTTGAAGGGGAAACTAGCTACTCTTTTTTTCAGCACATTTATGTACTCTTTATCTGAAGAATTGTGAGCATAATGAGAAGGGGTCAAGCCTTTAGAGCTGATCCAAGGAGATGTAGCCCAGGAGGGGTGAACTCCTTTATCAATGGATGGTGTATTATTGTTTGATGCATGCTTCCATTGAGTGTTTTGGTTTCATGTTTTAAGTTTTCTTCATGAAACTATTTTTAAGGGGTGAACTCCTTTATCAATGGATGGTGTATTATTGTTTGATGCATGCTTCCATTGATTTTTTTGGTTTCATGTTTTAAGTTTTCTTCATGAAACTATTTTTAAGCAAAAACACATAAAATTCATGCTTTTACTTACTATTTTGGAGTACAACATCGAGCACATTTTTATATTCTGATGAGGGGAATTAGCATAACATAACTAATCTACCCCAATTTAGATCAAGTTGGTATCAGAGCCTAGGTTTGCTTTGTGCAAAGAGGAATTGATTGTTGCTTGCAAGTAAATGTGTTTTGAAGCTCATTGAGGAGAAGGTTTTGGAAAGGAGAGTAAGATTGTTTTAATCTCTACCACCAAGTTCTACCTCAAATTGTAGCAAAAGCTTCAAACAAAGCATGTCCCAAGGAGGAGAGCCTGCAAGAATCAGAGGATGTGAAGGCTATTAGAAATGCTTTCTTAGACATGGCATAAATGGTGAAAGTCCTCTATGAAGAGACGAATACCAATTTGCAAGGTGAAGGATCTAGACCTCCAAGAGGAGAATGTTCTCAAAGGGAAGAATGTAATAAGAATGGTGATAACCCACCATCTTTTCCACAATCTTCATGCTTTTTTACAACTATTATGCAAGATGCTAGCATTGAAAGTCCTTCAGAGGAGGCAGAGGGACAAGTTTGTACCTTCTGTCCACATGATGTGGAAAATGAGGTTCAATTAGCACCCAAGTTCGAGGAGCTAAAAGAAAAGAGCCAAAGAGTCCAAGAGGACACAACTCGAATTAAAAGGGAATTTGAAAGCATCTTCTTATGCCAATCAAAGGATGCAACAAATGGTAAGAATTTACATGATTCTTCCTTATGTGAAAGTATTGATGTAAATTCATTTGTGGCCTTTCAAAAACACAGTAAAGGAATTAGATCCAAACTCTTAACCAAGATGGTTTACGAGGCAGGAGGCCTTGGAGTAAATTAGCAGAGCATTAAAAATCTAATTGCAACCAAAGAGAGGCCTAAATACGAAGGCTTAGGCTATGTTGACAAAGAAGAATGGTCTTCTAGCGATGGTTCATGGGTCACGTGTTCCTATTGCCATAAGGGAGGACACGAGGAGGCAAGATGTTGGAGCCTGCACCCAGAACTGGTTCGCGTGTGGTTCCTCAAGCATAAGAAGGATTTGAAGGAGAAAATGTCTCCAAAGAGAGAAAACGTTGAAGAAGAGAGGAAGCATAGTTCTTCTAGCCATGGGAGTTCCTCACATAGGCAACGTAAACCAAAGAACAACAAACAAAGGTATAACAGGTATGTTCATTCGAATGCTGATAATTCGAATACTATTAATTCAAATGTTGTTAAATCAAATGATTTTCATGGTGGAAAATGAAACGCGGATTTGAATAACGTGTTAAGAAAAATGTTTCCATGTAATTTATGCCTTTCATCTAACCATTGTGTAGATAAGTGCGATAAGAGGAAATAAATCATCGAGAAGATGTCTATGTCTATTGGAATTGAGACTGAAAGGGGAAAATCTCATTCAAAGATAAAGGCAAGTGGGGCGAGAGGAACTCAAAAGAAATTCTATACTCATTGCAATATCAGTGGGAATTGGGTCGAGAAGTGTTGGAAATTGTTTCCACATCTTCATCATGATAAGGGCAAGCATCTCATGCAAGCACCAGAAGAGGAAGCGACAACAGAAAAAGTGGCGCAAGATGCGACCATCCCTGAAGTAGCTTTAGAATAAGAGAAAGTTCAAATAGAGGGTTTATTAATCTGGTTGGGTAAGAAATGGGCGGACTATTTGTCCAGCTGAAGTCTGTAAATTTCTGTTTTGCACTAGTTGCATATTCCCATAGTTGGGTAATTTGTAAAAGTGATGTTCATAAACAAATCACTTATATGAAACAATGTTTTTCTTTAAGCATTACAATGCTAGTTTGGCTTGTTGATAATAAATCTGAATGGAGAAATTTTGGAGTCAAGTTCATTCCATTTTGTAAAATTCTTTCTTGAAAACCTTTTGTAAAAAGCATTTTAAGACTGTTGTATGAGTAGTTGCAACACGTTTAGTATGTTCCAAATGTGTGTAACAATCGAGTTATACGAGTATCCACTATGTGAAGTTTGTTTTGGGTTCATTTGACAAAGTCTTTTAGGATCTTATTCTTGATAATGATTTTGTAGATAATCTTCTTGGGAAGGATGCTACTGTGGATGACCATAGTGACATGGACAGGTCGAGAAGAACATAAGACTTGAATCTTTTGTCGCATAGTAAAATGTGTAATTTGCAAGATATTGTACTAAAATTTTGCAAGGAATGCATGTGTCAACTCAGCTCTTGTGGCTCTGAATAACAAAGGTGAAGGAGAAGGAAGAATGACAGGTAGGATACTTGGGGTGCAAAAAAAGTACAAAGTAGTTGTAGATTATTTAATGCTTTTGGAGACCAAAAGATTTTTAGTGGGGAAGAGTGATCAAGAGCTCAAAATTTGTGAAATTTTTGAAGTATCAGAATTTTGATAAGTTCAGCTTTAGATTGAAGATCTCGTCATTCTAAATCAAATGGTGTGAACGACACTCAAATCCGAGCTCGTATATAGAAGTTAAAGCTAGTCAAAGTTCAGGGTTGACTTGATGACATGGCAGGATTGGATGACATGGCAAAGGTCCTAGCCAATCAGGAGGCACCAAGTGTCACTCTTCCATTGGCCCTTGGATATCAGCAATCACACTCAAAAGGCGGATTGCATTACAAGAATCGGTGAAAGGTGGACGAGTATGAAGAATCAACCCCCAACGCAAGGCAGGTTGCGATGCAATCACAATCACACATCGCAGGTTTATGGTATTCGGCGCCCGAAGCAGTTGGGTTGCGATGTGATATATCGCACCGGGTATATATATATATATATAATATATATAATATAATATATATAATATATATATAATATATATAATATATATATATATATATATATATATTATATATATATATATATATATGCGCCACTATGGATAACAACCAATTGCGATAAGTCTTGGATGCAAGATTTTATATGTCACAGTTTAAATCCCTGTCGGGTTTGCCCCAAAACCGTAGTATATGGGTTCAAGCATGGTTGCGGTAAGTTTCGATTGTGATAGACTATCGAACACAAGATTTTATGTGTTGTATTTTAGTGTCCTTACGGGTCCGTTATATTACATTGGTTATGTTCTACAGCCAATTTCTAATTATGATGAGCACCATGGATGCGATAATCTTATATGCCACAGTTTAATACCCCCATGGGTTCGCAATACTACATCACAACATTTTGTTGTGTTAAGCACCAACAACGCTATCGATTGCGATTGCGATATCCGATAGACAACAGAATGGTAGCCTTAACCGCCGGACCACCACTCCATAAGTGACCACTCAGCCTTTAACTGCGAGATTGGCGGGAATGATGGCGAAACCACTGATTGCGGCGGGACTGCTAGTTTTGTCCGTGGTTATTGAATTTAATTAGCAGTAAGCCATATTTCAAGGAGAAAATTGTGGGGAGACTGACATAAGTCATAACTAAGGCAATTTTCAACCAAATGGGATGCAAAAAGAGGCTAGATAACCATTTTTGGATCATCTGAACTCATTGGAACAAGTTTCAAGATCAAAGGAACACTTCTGGGTACAATTTTTGCAAAGTGAAGCCTATGTGTGCCCTGGTCAACCAGAGTGTTGATTCAGTTTATGGAGGAGTTCCAAGATGGAGATGACCTTGTAGGGGTAGTCCAACCTCCATATGTTTTCTGCATCAATGATTACAACATTGTTGTAGTTGTATTTCTTCTTTGCTCTATATGTTTATGGAGAAAGAGACTTGTTAAGTACTTTAACTGGATTGTTCTACTTGTTTATGCTCTTGGAAGTTATAGTATGGGGTCTTGATTTGAGAGCCCTTAGATTTCTAATTGTTGCATGACTAACTGTAGGTTGTCATAGGTCTATAGTGAGAATTATTTGCAGAAGAATGTTTCCTTGAAGGGGAAACTATAGACTCTTTTTTTTTTTCAGCACATTTATGTACTCTTTATCTGAAGAATTGTGAGCATAATGAGAAGGGGTCAAGCCTTTAGAGCTGCTCCAAGGAGATGTAGCCCAGGAGGGGTGAATTCCTTTATCAATGGCTGGTGTATTATTGTTTGATGCATGCTTCCATTGAGTGTTTTGGTTTCATGTTTTAAGTTTTCTTAATGATACTATTTTTAAGAAAAAACACATAAAATTCATGCTTTTACTTGCTATTTTGGAGTACAACATCGAGCACATTTTTATATTCTAATCAGGGGAATTATCATAGCATAACTAATCTAACCCAATTCAGATCACCAAAGAACCCAAGCCAGATGCTACTATGTTGAAACTGATGAATGTGAATCAAGTGCCTACTAAAGCGGGTTGGGAGGGCACGTCTCCAAAGTGAACCCACTCTAAATCCTGCTTCAGATTTAAAATTGACATAACTCGGTCAATATAACTTAGAATATGTATTATAACCTATTTTTGGAAACATAACGATCATTTTTCATCTTCCCATGTGTTTGAAATCGTTATTTGGACACTTTGGAAACTCAAATTCATGCTGCAACTGTTTCATTGTCACAAAAGTTTTTAAAAAATAATGGATTTCAAATCAACAATATTTCCTTCATCCGAACTCCGATTCGACCATTTTTTTTAAATTGGGTGATTTTTCAAAAGAAGCTCAGATATGTAACCATTTTTCTAAAATTATGCACAAAAAACTTCAAAAAAATTATATGAGAGTTGTCGTCCACGAATTGTTGTTAGAAAAATTTCTACAACACAATTGATTTTAAATCAGTGATATCTCCTTCATCGAGAATCCGATTCGGCTGAATTTTTTTTTTTTTTTTTATATTTTTTTGGTATTTTTGCAAGGAATATAGATATGCTAGTTTTTGTAAAATTTTCACAAAAAAATTCAGATCTGATCTACAAATTCGCCACCCAAAATATTCCTGCAAAAAAAAAATGAAAAAAAAAACTTCCCACTTTGCCCAAGAAAGTGCTCTATGGAGGTCGGAGCACGTGCATGAAGATTATTGAAGATTTATGAAAAACTTTGAAACTGAAATATGCATAAAAACCTCATTCCCATGGAGTCGTAACTTGCTCTGATACCACTGATCTGGATCTTGGGGGTAGGCCCCCAAGGTCTGATTAAAAAAAAAAAAAAAAGGATCTTGGGGGAGAGGCCCCCAGGATCTAAAAAACTGAAATGATAGAAGAAAATAGGACAAGGCACAATAACAAAACCACAAATAAACTTACAAAATGTGACTTGTTACTTATAGTTTTTTTTGGTCAAAATACCATAGGTAAATTCCATGGGTGGGTAAATACCATCGGTGAATGAATACCATGGGTTGATGTCACATACAATACCATAGGAAAATACCATGGGTGAATGAATACCATGGGTGGATGCCACTTACAATACCATGGGAAAATTCGATGGGTGGATGAATACCATGGGTAAATTCCATGGGTGGATGAATACCATGGGTAGATGCCATTTTCCATTCAGATCATCCGTCTGGGTGACGATAAACCTTGTAAAATTGTTGGAATGGGTAAGATTTTTATAAAGCAACAGAATGGAAACCAATGATTATTGAAGGAGGTAAGGCATGTTCCAGATCTAAAGAAAAATCTAATTTAACATGGTAGTTGGGAGGTGAAGTTTGTGTAACTACTTTTACATACAAAACTTGGAAGGTCACTAAACGAGCTGTGGTATTTCTAATTATGTTAATACTTTAACCTCCATAGGAGCAGATACGACACTTTGGCATCATAGACTCGGAAAAATGAGTGAGAAGGGGATGCAAATTCTTCACTCAAGAAATTTGTTGCCAGGTTTGAAGCATGTTGATTTGGATTTATGTGAAAATTATGTTTATGGAAAACATAAGAGAGTTTGATTTTTCAGAGTTGGGAAGTAAAAGAAGAGTAAAAAATTAGAGCTTGTGTATATACATGTATGGGGACCTACTTAGGTATCATCTCTCATTGTCTCTCACTATTGTGTTGCTTTTATTGATGATGCAACTAGGAAAACCTGGATTTATTGTATTTGAAATAAATATGATGTATTTGATACTTTCAAGAAATGGAAAGCTTTGGTTGAGAATGAGACAAGGAAGAAGTTTAAGTGTCTCAGATTAGACAATGGATGTGAATACTGCAACAAAGAGTTTTATAACTACTGTTCAGAGCATGAAATTTGCAAAGAGAAGAAAGTTCCAAGAACACCACAGGAAAATGGTGTGTCAGAAAGGATGAACATGAAAATCATGGAGTAGGCAAGGTGCATGAGATTGCATGTAGGATTGCCCTTACAATTTTGGGCAGATGTTGTAGATACTATCATTTATATAATCAACAAAGGGCCTTCAAGTTCCTTGGATGGGGTATTCCAAAGGAGGCATAGACAAGTAAAAAGGTAAACTACTCATTTTTAAAGACTTTCAATTGTGAAGCCTTTGTCCACATCAATAAAGAAAATAAAACAAAGCTTGAGGCAAAATAAAAGAAATGCAATTTTATTGGATATGGTGTAAATGATTTTTGTTATTGCTTATATGATTATGAAAATCACAAAATCATTAGGAGAAGAATGTCATATTCAATGTAAAGGTCTTGTATAAGGATCAAACATAGGGAAATAAACAATAAAAAGAAAACAAATAATACGTAGTGCTTGATGAGATCACAAAAAAATAAAGGTTCCTGAAAATCATAATGATCAGCAGCCACAACAACAAGAAAACAACAACAACAATAAACACCTCAAACACCTGAAAGTGGTGTTAGAATATCTACCAGGGTAAGTAGACCCCCTGAACGATACTCTCCTTCATTATATTATGTATTGTTGACTCGTTCTGGTTAACCAAAAAGATATGAAGAACCAATGCAGGTAGAAACAAGGAAGAAGTGGGAGCAAGCCATGGAAGAAGATATGGACTTGTTGATGCATAACCAGACTTGGGACTTAGTCAAGTTTCCTGCAGGTAAAATAACACTCTAGAACAAATGGGTTTACAGGTTGAAGGAATAAGGTGGAGGTAAACAGAGGTATAAGGCTAGACTTGTCGTCAAGGGGCTTGCACAAAAGAAAGGTATATGCTTTAATGAAATTTTTTCTCCTGTTGCTAAAATGACTTCAATCAGAACTATTTTAAGTCTAGTGGCAACAAAAGATTTTCATCTTGAGCAGTTATATGTAAAGACAACCTTTCTCCATCGGGATTTAGAGGAAGAAATATATATGGAACAACCACAAGGGTATGAGGTCAAAGGGAAGGAGAAGTTTGTGTGCAAATTGAAGAAGAATTTGTATGGCTTAAAATAGGCTCCAAGACAGTGGTATCTAAAATTTGACAGGCTTATGTCTAAACAAGGTTATACTAGATGTCACTTTAACCATTGTGTTTATCTTGAAAATCAAAAATGATGACAACTATATTATATTGTTATTGAAAGTAGATGACATGCTTTTTGTAGGGTCTAACATGCAGGAAATAAACGTCAAAGGAAAATTGGAAAATTCATTTGCAATGAAGGATTTGGGTGTTGTAAAACAAATCCTTGGTATGAGAATAACTAGAGACATGATAAATCACAAATTAACATTGTCTCAGAGTGGGTAAATAGAAAAGGTGTTGGAAAGATGTAATATGCAGAGTGCAAAACCAATTAGTACACCTTTGGCTAGCGATTTCAAACTAAGTAAGGAGATGTGTCTCAAGACTCGGGAAGAGATGGATTATATGTGTAAAGTTCCATATGCATAGCTTTTGGAAGCTTAATGTATGCAATGCTCTGCATAAGGCCATATATTGCACATGCAGTGCGAGTTGTAAGCAAGTATATGAACAATCGAGGAAAATAGCATTGGATGGTAGTAAAGTGGACTCTCATGTATTTGAAAGGTACCACAAATTAAGCATTATGCTTTGGTGGTTCAAAACTTTCTCTACAGGGATATGGTGATGCAGATACGACAGGTGATAGAGATTACAGGAGGAGCACCACAGGGTATGTGTTTACTGTAGGTGGAACAACTGTCAATTGGGTTTCAAAATTGCAAAAAAATTGTTGACTTTCAACAACGGAAGTAGAGTATGTTGTTGCTATAGAGGCTAGTAAAGAAATGATCTGGTTACAAAGGTTTATGGATGAATTGGGCAAGAAGCAAGAGATGGGAAAGTTATACAGTGATAACCAGAGTGTCATTCATCTTGAAAAGAACTCAACATTTCATTATAAGACTAAACATATACAACTCAAATACCATTTCATATGGTCAATGTTGGAAGATGGACAATTGAAGCTGGAAAAGATACACACTAGCCAGGATCCTACAAATATGTTAATAAAAGTTGTAACCAGGGAGAAACTGAGATTCTGCTAAGTTTCAATTGATCTTCAAGTCTGGTGGTGAAGATGAGAATCAACCAGGTCCATGTGGAGTCATTGTCTAACAAGTGAAGCAACAATGGAGTTTATATAAGCAATCTCCAAGTGGGATATTTTTGGGTGTGAAGCATGATTATCTTCCTGATTATTTAGAGGTTTTTTTTTTTTTGTTATTTTTTTGTTATTATTATTATTTTTTTTTAATTTCAACCCCATTGGATCGCTATTCTTAATGGGGTGAAAATGACACCCATTTAATTGCCGTTAGGGGGGCCAGGGGGGGAAATGACAACTTTTATGAGCCCCCTTGGCGAGGGTTTGGGGAGAGTGCCCTTGAAGCTAAAAATAGATGAAAAATTGCCTTGTAAAATATTGTAATTTCAGAGTCAATTTGGGTCATTCTTTAGGTGGATGATCTAATGGTAGGATTTTTGCTCTAAAAGGCAACCCTTGGTTTATATGAGGGAATTGTATTGCGGTTGTGTATTATTATTCTGGGTGAGAAAGAAAGAGGAGATTGTGTGAGAGTGGAGAAAATTAAAACGAATATGTTGTAGGTTGTATCTCTTCATTTTGTTGGATAATAAAAAGGGAAGAACTGACTATGTCTCTGTGGACGTAGCCCAAATTGGGTGAACCACGTATACTTGCGTCTCTCTTGTTTTATGTGTTTTTGTATTTGTGTTTGCAATGTTTTGTGTATTTCATTACTCCATTAATGAATTTCTAACACGTGACTGAGAAGGAATCAGGGGTGATAGAGAATGTACATCCACACAACAAAAAATGGTTGCAAATGTGTAATGGGGACGACTATCACACTCCACACAAGGGGAGACAAGGATTCTCTTGGGGGATGACACCCCATGCATTGAAAGAAAGGGGGGCATTCCAAAATAGTGAATTTGTAGGTACTGAAGGGAGAACAATAGAGAGAACACAACACAAAAAAGAAAGAAGCTCAAGGAAAACAAGAAAAAAGAAGGAAAGCCTTAAGGAGAGGTTCAAAAAAGCATTGGTTATGCTGCAGATGAGGAAAGAAAGCATAGCGTAGGAGAAATAAAGCACATATCTCTTTGTCACTACTAGAAGGCAAGGGGCAGAGCAAACATTCGGTTGAGTATTAGGAGGTGAAAAAACATCTCCTAGGTGAGGACAATAGTCTCTGAATTCCTTGTAAGACTGGAGGGTGGAGATGTATTTCTTTGGATTCCTTTGATAACTTGGGTAGATACATGTTCCTTATATTCCTTATAAGTGGAGTTCAGTGGCCCCCTCTGCTTGTTTTCTGGTTCATACAATTGTTGGCATTATGAATAGTGTTTTCCTTGATGGAAACCTTATTGAATTGATGTCAACATGATGATAATATGATGATTGTGGAACTAATGCAGATATCAAAATGACAGTTTAGTTACAAATGGATGACACAAATGAAGTATAAGAAATTATATGCGGTTCTTGTGAAGAAGGGTCACGTACATACACAGGTCTCATGAGCAAAAGTTGCGTACATAATTCAAACCATAGAAATATGGATACTAGGGGTCATTAGCATGGTATTTTCCCATAGTAATTGGGGCGACAAAATTTATTTGATCTCATCAACAAATACTAACAACATTACCAAAGGATTTACCTAAGTTATTAGCTAAGGCAAAATCTATATAAGGAGATGGAGATCAAGGTGTTAGGGGTGCAAGTAAATGAATCATTTATGTGTGATCTAATCTGAAATAGGTATGCACCAGGGAGCAAGGAAATGGCTCAGATATGATAGATATGAAAATATAGTGAAGAATAATGCTTGATTTGTTTATGCTTGTAGCTAACAATGTTAGATCTGTAGCTATGATTTGAATGTAGTAACATATGATTGTAATAGAACATGTGCCGAGATCTGGGTTTAACAAATGTTGTGGTTTGCAGAGAAGGTTGCTCTGAAAAATTTAAGATCTATACACAGGTTTGGTTATGGATAGTTATGTATATACGCGGATCTATTTATGTTCAGTCGCGTACATATTGTGATATTTAATTTTTTAGTATACTGAGATCTATATGTGGCTGGTGCACATGATAAGCACGCATATATTTAGGTCTTCTTAATGACCGTCGTGTATATATTATGAGTTAAATTTGGTTAGGGTTTGAATTGTTGCTTGATGATGACAATCGACGATGTATGTTTTATTTGTTGTTGTCTGTCAATGATGTCTTAATAAGCATGGTTTATATCTGGTAGTGGTGACTAGGTTGATTTTCTTTTGGATTGGAATAATGGTTAGTAATGATGCTATAGGATGTTGATCTATGATTAAGTAGCTACTATGACTTACTATATTAATAATTCAGTGAGTGATGCAGTGATTCAATTTTAGATTTCAATAATTTGAGATCTATACGCAGGTTGTATGCAGAAGAAGCGTGTATATACATAGGTTTGCTTAAGAACAGTCACATATATATTCTAAATTTAATATTGATTAGGGCTTGCAATCACTGCATGTTATTTATTTTATGTCTGTCTGTATGATTAATCAGTGAACTGTTAAATGGTTGTGGTGCGACAATATTACTTGGAATTGTATTAACTTGATCTAGTGCATTGATTGAGATTCAGTTCAGTGATTAGATTGCTTCAATATTTATTGGTTTCAGTAATTTAGTTGGTTTATAGTGATTCTGTGATTCAAATTTTGAGAATCAGTATTTTAGTTTGCCATATTCGTTTGGGCTTATCATTGGTGTGGGTCCAGTGTGAAAATTTGATGAAAGGTGGCTTGCATGTTTTGATGGCTGATTAACACATGGATCCAGTGTGAAACATTCTGAAACATAGTCCACAAAGTGCTGAAGGTTGCAACCTTCAGTGAGGGGTTAGGAGCTCCCCTCTGATAGGAGCCGATAAACGAGATCAGGGGGTTGTAGCTCCCTTCCAATGGGTGCTGGAGAGTGAGTGGAGGTTGTAGTCTCCTGCAGGTGGGTGCCTGCATGCTGGTAAGATTACGCACCAATACAAGATGTAATGAAGATTTTATTTATATAATAAGAAAGAAGACAAAGACAATGATAGCAGTGGTTTTCTCCCACATTGGGTTTCCACCTAAAAATATTGGTGTTCATATGTGTTGATGTGTTGCTTATGTCTTATGATTTATCTTCTCTTTACTGCATACTAAATGATTGATGAAATTAATAATGTATTTATAAAGTTAAACATCATATGGAAAGTATGAAAAATAAGTAAACTGGGTATACATTGTTTTACTTCATTGAAGCCGTGTACACACGCTAGTTACATAAAGAACAATAGCATAGATAATTTAGAATTAGAAATGAAAAGTTAAAGTGAATTAAAAATACTAATTCAAACCCCCCCCCCCCCCCCCCCACACCCCTCAAATATTTTTCCTAACAACAATGGGGCATGGATTCCAAAGAATGGGTGGAACCATCGTTTGAAAGAATTTGTTGAGGGTGGAGGTGATAAATCTTTGGATTCCCTCATTCGGTTTTGGGTGGAGGTGAGCCTCTGGATTCCTTGCTTTGGCCTATAACAATAGAGCCACATTTTCTTATTGAAGTAGTTGAAGGTGGAGGTGGTGGACCTCTGGATTCTCCGGTGAGATATTGACTACACGAAGTATTGATTGGTGGAGGTGGATGGTCCTTTGGAGTCCCTTTTTTAGCTAGTAGTTTTGGGGTAATCCCTTAAGAACTCATCTTCAAGATTTGGAATTTGACTTGGGGGTGAATATTACAAGAAAGACTTGGATACAATGTGTTTAAGGTTGGGTGGAGAGTTGAAGTACCAATCTCAGTTTCCTAGTTCAATCCATCAAAGATAAGTGTCTTCTTATGACTCTCATGTCCTGAATGTTTTATGCTTGTTTAACACATTCTTTTGCCATGGCTTGTATGTTGAAGAATGAGGTGTTCCTATGTGAATGAACATTTTTGTCTTAAATGCATGGATATGGAATGGATTGGATTCATGTGTAAAGTTGAGGATAATCCCAGTCTAAATAGATTGTATGTAAGGACTATGTGAATCTGGTAAGTGCTTGATTCAAAACGATGATCCATGTTCTTGAATATCAAATAGATGGGTAAATCTCTGCAATGATTTTTCTATGTTAAAATAATGGCTAATATATTTTCTTTCTCATCTGTAAGCCTAGGAAGGCTAGAAATTTGGCATAGGGTAATGTGCTGGTTGAATGCTTATGTTACTGTTGAGGAATGTTAATTTCCTATCTGTATAAATAATGCTAACTGTTGTGCAAATGATCATGGATGGTTGATCCTTGGAGATTGACCTATTAACCCTTTTTCATGTCCTATATATATAGGACATGAACAAGAGTTAATAGGTCAGTCTCCAAGGATCAACCATCCTATATATATAAATAATAAATATATATAATATATAAAATATAAATCTATATTATATATATATATATAACTGTCCACAAAACTAATAATTTCTTGAGCTAATACTTAGGAGTGGGTTATTACTGTATTTATCATGAGTATTTAAGTGGGTCTAAATGGTTGTGTATAGAAGAGATGGACCAATCTTTGTTAATTGAATAAACGCTGCATTAAAATGATTTGGCTACCAGGCCAATGTTTATCCATAAAGATTAGGAGGGACAATCTAGTATACATATAGATATTTCATAGGATGGATCAAGCCTTGTTGAAAGCTCAAGAGAGGTATATGCAACGACAAATCTTAGGAGGGATAGCTCAAAGGGGCTTGCATATACCCTATACATATTTATAAACTATGCGTTAGAGGCCTGGGCAAAGATTCCTCTTACATGCATTAACTATTATGAAAGCACATACGATGGAAAAAGCCCAAATGTGCACACATGAACAAGTGTCACAGGGACGAAAATTGGGCCCAAAGGAGTAAAAAGGGTCTCAGGCTTAAGCACCATGAGACCAGGGGCTATGCGCAAGATTTGATTGTGAAGGTCAAGAATCGTAGCAAGGGGTTAGAGGAGCGAACCTTTGCTAAGCCATATGATCGGGTGTTGTTTCCAAGGGAGTAGGTTGGACTCAGATTACATCCATCGAATGACCCAAACATCAGAACCATCCACGTATCCTAGAAATTTATCCTTAGAGATTTTGAGGGGAGTGCAAAGGAGGAACTACTGGGATCAATTTCTTGGGATGATGTGGCATGGTGGGCCTCTCAGTGGGTGTATAAAGCAGGGGAAAACCCTCCAATCACACCAAACGGGGATACTATGAATAGCTAGGGGGGATTCGAAGGTTACATGGGACCCCATCCATGAGGGAAAAGTGATGAAGGATGCCAACCACCTGGAGGTTTCGAATGGAGCATGGTATAAAATTTCCAAGGTATTATCCCTAGGTTGATGTGGCATAAAGGAGCCCACTGGTATAGTTAAAAAGGAGAGTGCGATAGCGCGGTTGGACAAGCCATGTTGAAATGTCGGTTGGCATGGCAAGCTCCATGTAATCTTGGAAAAATCATTCCCAGAACGACAACGAGGGGTGGCAAGAGTTATTTCTAGGGAGAGTGTTTAAGGGGTGATGTCATTTTCGAGGGTCCGGCACCCACAATAACCCTCGTAGTGCATATATGTATGGCTTGGGTCACACATGCTATTTAGTGGGGTATTACATGACCAGGATGATCGAGTTGATATCTACAGTAACATTTCCATGTGGCAATGAGAGGTCGACTGGTATTTCCATGTGGGGACCACATTGGCACCACGTGGTAGGTTCATGAGGTGGTACTAATTAAATGGCCAATCCTTGGATGACTATATACTTGGATCTAGGAGTGGAATAAGAGAAAAATTTATATCATCAGAATTGTCTTAACGAGACAAATGTAATGACATCTTTCATTTTGATTTTCTTGAGAGTAAAAGAAAGTGAAAAATTTGGACCCCATTTGCATAACTAGACCATGCAGATCAAGTCATCTTGGTAACTTCCTCCTTCTAACATTAGATAAGGCTGGGGATAATAAGGGGTATGTTACACAAATGAGGTCGGTCCCTCGCATACCGTCGATCAGACAAAGGCGAGACAGGGCCATCGAATTCAAGTCACAGAACTAGAAATGGAACCATGAACGCGAACCCCCCTTGGTGACGTCATAGGGAGGAAGGGGGGTACACTATTAAATTAGGATATTCGAGAGTGGAGAGCTCATAGACACACATGTTTCATTGAATTTTAGTCCCTAGAGGATTCATGGGGAGCACCAAAGAAAAATCCTGGGATCAAATCCCTGGGATGATGTGGTAGTGGGGCTTGTTACCCAGAACAACGACGAAGGAAGACCCTAGTTAAATGTTGTGGGGAAACTTTGTGATGGAACTGACAGGCATGTGGCGCATGACATTAAGGACTTGAAAAGGGATGGCATTTCCCTGATGTTTAAGATCGGTGACGTCACCCTAGATCCCGGACCTCAAATATTTAACTCTCGGGGTGACGTGGCCATGGAGGGCTACACCTACACCCATTTAAGAAAATAATATGTGTGTGTGTGTGTGTGTGTGTGTGTGTGTGTGTGTGTATGGGTAGGTCCATGTGTACCATAGAAACATGTTTAATACATGACCCCAGTATGAATAAGTCAACAACTGTGTGGATTTACCACTTGGGTAGTGACATGGAAGATGACTAGGGTAGTCACGTGGGCACCACGTGGTAGATTAAATGACGTGGAATTGTTTGATAGGTTAGATTTAAATGACATTATCTTTTGATCTGGATGTCGAACCAACACAAACTTTATATCATTGGAAAGGTCTCAGTGAGACAAAATCAATGGCATTATCCCTTTTAAGTTTTGAGGAAGTCGAAAAAGGTCAACACATTTGGACCCCATTTCCATAACTAGACCTTGGGGATTGGGTTAACATAGTAACTACCTCCTTCTGACCTTAGCTAGGACCGGGGTTAGTAGGGGGTGTGTTACATTGCAAGTAATGGAAAATCAAGAATTGCAATCAATTATAAAGGAGATTCTACAGTTACGACCACCATACAATCAACTAACTATGAGCTTGTACATGACTATGGAAATATTAGAGGATAATCAGACACTCCTACAATAGATGGATGAAAAAACCAACTGCCTTTGGCAACAACTAGAGGAATTTCAATAGGCACTAGCTCATAGTCAACAACCCTACCTTCCCTCGGGTAATTCAATTAGTGTTGTCAATCACTTAGCTCCTGATTTGAATATAGTTTTTCCCCTAATTAAACCAAGAGAGGCATCCTTGTTAGAATAATCTCCTTAGTATTGGTAGTTGGGAATGGAAATAAAATTTTGTTTAATATTGGGGGTGTTTTGGAAAATATATACATACAGGATATGTAATGAAATAGTTGGTATTAAGATTTTAGGTTTAATAATTAGGCCTAAGGTGGAAGAGCATTAGTTGATTGACCTTTAGATATATTTCAAAATTAATGTATTGTTACAAATCGCATCACATATTTTCAATTTAATAAAAATTACCTATTTTTGTTAAAAATAATATGGCTTATATGTGTCAAAGAAATGAACAAGATCCCAACAAAACTTATGGTACATGCGAATGATGAATGCTTTAAAGATCACAAAAGAAAACTCAATGTACAACCTTGAAATGATTGGTATGATGAAGAATGCTAGGTCCCTACCATAACCTTCCTACTTTGGGATACTTAAGAGTTAGTCAATTAATATATACAAACCATCTTCTTTGAATAAGGCTCATTAGGTAGTTTGCATGTGTTTCATCAATGGAAAGGGGTCATATTTATTAAATAAGACCCACTAGGTGGTTGGTATTCATTAGTGATGGGACAACAAATAGTTAGGTTTTTGGCAGTGAGAAAGTACTTATAGAGGTAGAAGACTAAGCAATTTTTTGTCAAATATTTTCTTTGTATTGGAGCTCTGACCATTTAGAGTTTTCCTTATTGAATATGTTGGGTATACGACCAAAGTCCCACATTGACTAGAAGTGGGGAGGATCATGGCTATATAAGGATGGACAAATATCTCCATTGGTATGAGGCCTTTTGGTGTAAGTCCAAAAGCAAATCCATGAGGGCTTAGGCCCAAAGTGGACAATATCATACCATTGTGAAGATATGTGGTGTTCAGAGTCCTTGCAAGTTGTGTTATATTCTTTCCACATAGTTAACAGGGGGTTTGAGGGGTACCCGTAACCCCACTTAGGGTTTGGACCCTATGTTAGGTTGGGCAGACCCACCTATGGTTTTGTGCATGATTTTCGCACATGTTTTTTGGACGCGATGGTTTTCGGTCCATGGTATTGGATGCGATGGTTTTT
>APFE030346927.1:35033-73172 GCA_000404065.3 Pinus taeda
CATGGTATTGGATGCTTCGACATGTATAAATATGTATTGTAACATTGAAAGGAATATAATGAAAAATCAAGCTAGTAGTCCCAATTTTGGGATCCAGGGGAAAATCTCTGTGCATATGTGTTTCTATGTGCTATGCTCTCGCATTGTTTATTTTTCTGTGATTTAGAATTCGTATGCAGGTAATTTCTGTATGGGGTTAAAACCTAGAGAAGAGGCCCATGAATATTGGGCCCTATTCTTGGATTATCTATATAAGGGTTTATATTATATATGTTCAATACTCTTATTTCTCCTAGATTTTATTTTATGGAGTTAATATTAATTTTGATATTGTTCATAATGTATTCTTTTATGTTATTTAAGTACACTACAAGCAGTATCAGAGCTCCTTCATGTGAAAACATGTACCCAAATTTTAGAGAAATTATTTTTAGGCTAGGAACATGTTATCACATCTTTAAACATAATGATTTGTCATTCTCAATAGGTAAAAATATAGCCAAAACCTTACAAGGAGGGAATACAAGCAAAGTCATATTTTTGGGTTCCCTTACACACCCCTATTGTTATCTAGTGAGTAATACTACATTAAACATATGCTATATATGGATTCAATCCTCCACATACATTTGAGTATATAAGAAGCCTCCTAGGTGCACTTGAAACCTTCCTTACATAAACATATTGGCCATTTCGCTGATATAGTACAGTAAGCACAAAACTTAGGTAAAGATTTGAAATAAGGTCCTCAATTTTAAATTACAAATTTTGATATATGGATAAATTTATGGGTTTATGCGATAATCTTATAAGTTCAATCCTTGAAGGTTTTCTCTTATGGTGAATGCATGGCAGTGAATGCTAGTGAATGCAGAGCACTAAACATGTTGCACAAGGAGTAAAGTGGTCAATGCACGATGACCTGAACTTGCCACCACCTTATGGCCTTCATTCCATAGGGTAGACATCACCCAAACACTATCTAATCACAAAAATTATAAAATCATTTTAAATTTCACATTTAAACATAAAAAATTTAAAACTATGTGGAACTATGGTTGATTGAATTGAATTTCCACCTTTACCACAACAACTAATCACCTATGGTCATCACTATATGCTCCCTTGCAGGGACATAATAAGAAGGTTTGCTTTGAAACATCCTAAATGCATTTTGGAAATAGAAAGGAATATAAATTCATATTATTTCGAAATGGAGATCATGCTATCCATTGGACCATGCATGCATTTATGCTTAATTAAATGGAGCCTTGAAGGATTTATACATGGAATATCAAGAAGTTATTTACAATTTATTTTGAATAAACTTGGCATTTTATTGTTCTATAAGTCCGTGAGTGTGAAAAGAATAAATTATGAAAATAAAATAATTTTCATTTGAATTAACACTAATAGATGATTTCTATGACTCGGTTAATTAAGATGAAGAAAATATTTTCATAGTTGTGTAATAGCCCCGGGTTGAAAGTTCATGTAATAAAGTTAATAAAGGAAAAATAAGACCAAGGTCCTGGGACATGTATTTTAAGGTGAACGTTGGGAAAAACATCATAGTGGGTGTTCATTTGGTTTATTATGGCTAGGGGAAATTGGAAAAGGAAATGGCAAAGGCTTTAGAGAGGCAAGAGGTATTAATTGGCATTTTATTTACGAAAATAAAGGAAATTAGGAGAAAGGAGGGTGAAAGGTCATAGGTTGCATGTGAGGAGGAAATTGAAGGAAAATAATGGAAATTGAAGAAAATAGAGATCTCATTAATAAAAAGGCTTCTGAGGATCAGTTTACAGCTTTTGTCAATTCAACCTTTTGTCAGTTCAATTTTGGATCTTTCTCTCTATTCTCTCTCTCTCATACTCTTCCACACTTAGAGTGTCCTTGGAGCACTCTAGCATTGGAGAAAGGAAAGCAAAGGAAGGATAAGGAAGGCAAAGGGAAGTAAAGATCAAGTAAGGAAGAATTGGATCAAGCGACTACAATAGGATTATTTGCAGGTATCGAGTTGCATGTATGATTTCCTTGCTAGTTTTGGCATGCATGGTATATGTATGTGTGTATTTGGTTCTCTTGTTGTCATTGGCATGGGTTTTTCCAGGTGTGATAGTGTTTTTCAACCTTTCCTTGCCATTTTTAGATATCCATGGTGTGATGGGGTTCTTTTACTTGGTTGAGATGGATTATTGGATGGTTTTGAAACTGAGTGAAGTGGTCTTAGGAAAATTCCCAAAGGCCTAGAAATCCCTGGACCAGTAAAGGTGGGATATGCAGTAAATCTTGAAGGTGGAGATGGGAAAATTCCTCACGGTTTAGGTGGAGAGATCTAGAGGCATCCATGCTTATTTAGGGCCTAGTGATCCCTAGACCGGTAATGATGGGATTGCAGTAAAACCTAGTAGTGTATGTTTCTTGTTTGGGCCTAGGTATCCTTGATCGGTATATTTTGGGATATATGGTAAAGCCTGGTTGTATAGGTTCTTGCTTCAGGCCTGTAAATCCTTGACTGATTTTGGTAGGATATGCGCTAAAGCCTGAGAAGCATGGTCGGTTTTATTGTGAGTCCCACATTCATGCTTGGAATATGGCACGAGGGTAATTGGCTGAAAGAAAGATTTGGTTCAACCCAATCTATAGTCGGGTAGTCGGTGGAAGTACCTGACTTGGTTGGCTCTTGAATATGTTAATAATAGCTCTTTTCCCTTGTATTTCATGAGTAAATGTATTTGTTATTATGTGGCTTTGATGGTTGTTATATCATTGTTAATATGTTGGTTATATTCTTGTTATAAGCATGGTTTATGACATACTTGAGCTATGGATCTCATCATGATTTGGTTAGTAAATGAAATGTCAATGGATGAGTGACCTAATAGATGATATTGTAGCTTTGGTGAGAAGTCGTCATACCTTCTTGACATTTCTCAGTTAAGTATGAGACCCCTATGTTCAGATATGTGATTATGACCTGTAGATTTCATGTTCATCATGTGTTTGACAGATGGTCTGTCATGGATAGGCTTGGTTAGGTCAATTTCTGATCTAATTTTTGTGTGAAAGGTTTTGTACCTATGTGATTTATCATTACTGAGAATTTTATGAAGTTTTGGGCAATGGTCTGGAGACTAGCCTGAATAAGTGGCTTAAATCTCGTAGTCACTGGCACAAAACTGGGGGAACAATCTACAATCACATGGAGGCCTTGTTGTGGGAGCGACTGGAGGGTTACAGTTGGATGGAGTGATTTTCATGGGAGCAACTAGGGGTTTAGTTCAGTTAAAAAACAAGTTAACTTGGGGGTTTGGCACCTGGAGTGGTTGGTTAGCCCCTGGGGGTCCTGTAGCTCTTGAGGAAGGTCAGTTTGGTTTTGGTTTATTGATTCCACTTCCTTAACTATACTTGGGAAGATGAATCATATCATAGTAACTCTTAATCACATGTTTACACTAGTAGGCCAGTTAGCTTAGGTAAATGTGGGAGGAAGCTGTTACAAGTTGCTTGCTACTTTACTCCTCTTTAATGTACAATAAATAAAAGGCTAAATGTATCATATTATGACCCTTACATGCACCTTCCAAAGGAAATTTCATAATTTTTACAAGTATGAGACATAATTTTAGTTGGTGATTTTAAAGCTAAGATAGGTTATATACAAATAAAAAAAAGTTTAAAGAGGGTATAAATCCCATATGTATAGAAGAACTTGACATGGAGGAATTAATAAGGAAGTGTTGGTCTAAGTTTTCAATGGATACAAGAGACATCATAATGATATGAAAACATTTATTTTTCTTTGGAATTTCTTTGATCTCTTATTTTATAATGGTATCTCTCATTTTATTGGGACAAGAGTATACATTTTCCAAATCAAATAAGTAGAGTGTAGTGGATTATTTGATGGCATAATAAAGAACATTTTTTTCAAATTGAGGATTTTGGGATTTGGATAAAACTTCCAAATTTCACCTCATATGTGATCCAAAATGGATTCGATTGAATGAATGGTTGTAACACTCAATATCTATAAGCCAATTTGGAAATTTATGAACATTTTTCTTTTCCCAACTAGACTAAGCTTAGGATGGGGTCAACCCAAATGCTTGATGGAAGAATAATCTATCCACTTGTGGGATGTTGTCACTAGAATTGTGCAAGGCTTGGTTGATCTTGGATGCCTTGTGGGACAATTTTTATCCCCCATAAGTGGCTCCAACCCTCAACCCTTCATGATATTTGAAGGTTAGCAAAATATGAAGGCAATTTATGAAGCCTTAGCAAAATTTGAAGGAAGACAATTTATAAAGGTTAGAAAAATATGAAAACTAATGAAAATGTAAAAGTGAATAAGGCCACTTCAAACCTTGTATAAGTCTCCCGTGTCTCAACACAATCCCTATAAGAAATTTAGTGGCAACCCTTCTCCTTTGATGGCTCTTCTCCATCAATTTCCCTTCTTTATCATCCTTCTCTAGCAGTAGCAACGACCCTCTTCTAGTGCAGGGGGTCTTTGGTTGTTACTAGGAGGGTGATGTCTCCATCCCATGAGGGTCTTCTTAGCAATGGCTCAACAAAGGAAGTGACTAGGGTAGATCGATGGTGGTAGCTAGGGTTTACCCTAGACGCTATGAATAACTTGAACGCTTATCCTTTCTAATATACGATTAAATTCACCAAAATTAATAGTGCTTGACCTCACTAAGACTTAAATGGAGGTTTTAATAGTTAGCCATAATTATGACAAACCTTCTAAATGTGAATACTATTAAAGTTTTAAAAAATCCCAACATGTTGAGTGGACACTACACTTGTTATTAATAGATTCAAAAGAAACTTATAAGGAATATAGAAAAGAGTAAGTTAATTTAAAGAATAAATAATAATGAAAATAATAATTATTTAAAAAAATATAAATTATTAAAGAGGAATTGAGTCAAATTATTAATGAGTAAAGGTATAATTTGGTCAAATTAATAAATTATTAAAATAAATAAATGAAGAGTCAATATCTAGCCCACAAAGTATAGAATAAGCCACGTGATGGGGTGTACTATTAAGGAACTCCGTGATGTGAAGGTGACTGGTTCTAAACTTCATGGCATAAATCTAGCCATGTCAAGCACTAGTGTGGCCGAAGTCGGGTTCGATCCTCGGGTGATTTTGACGGATTAGATGCCTCTGGGTCCCAGTTTCTCAAGCCAAAGGTTAAGCGTGTAGTCATCTTAGGACTCACACAACTTAGCAAAAAAATGAAGTGAAATGAAAAATAATGACGGATATGAAGGTGTAAATCAATATGAAGACAAGTAGAGTAAACAAAAACATGAAATTATAACAAAAAAATAAAAAGGGATCATATTAATAAAATATTTTTAAAAAGGGTGAAATCTAAATAAAAAGCACAGTATGTAAACAAAGTTAAATAAGAATATCAAAGATGAATGAATCTAGATAAGATGTGTCATAACCAAATGAAATGTGCAATAATTATTAGAAGTTAAATTAAAATAAGGAAAGAGCCTATATTATAAAAAATGCAGATTAAAGGGATTAGGAGGAAGATGTTAAAGAATTGTGGAATTGGTCATACTAGTTAATGAAAAATAGGTAAAAATAATCGTGATGGTTATATTATGAAATATTATGTAGATTATGAGAATTGAGGTTCAAATCTCCAAATTAACTTGTTTTTATGAAATGGGTATATGTAGGCAGCCAAAGGTTATAGTGGCAGTAGTCGGAATTGACCCTGTGTCATGCAAGTACATAATTGGACCAATTTCCAATTCCTCTAGATATAAAAAAGAGATAATAGGGATTAATTAAAGAGGATTAAATTTATATCAATAAGAGAATAAAGAGGGATTACGAATATAAAATAAAGAGGGGAAGAGATATTATGAATATGAAGAGCGGGGTTTATTGTGGTTGAAGAAAAAGGGGTAGGGGGCTGAAAGATCACTAATGATAATGATGGATTATGAGTTTGAAAAAGTGGTTTAGTTTGTAACAATATTCCCTATTAAAGCTATTAGGATTTTTTTTTTTAATTTCTAGGCTTCCCTATTGATTTGAGAGAAGTCATGGGGTGTACAAGGATTTTGGTGTCATTAAAGCACATAAGGTGTTTGAAATTATGGGAATTCTCAATAATAGTAGACTTACTAAAGACATTTACGATGAGTATCAACTATATGTTTTTGAGGTGAGCTTGGATATATTTTCCAATTCGATCAATATTAGATTTACCTCTAGGATACATAATTTGGTAAACACCTTGGCATAGAAGAGGGTTATATTTGTCTTTGAGTATTGTGGGGTTTGAAATAAGTCCTAATATTCACTAAGACTTTCATCTTTGAATTTAATGCCTCTACAAAAGGTCTTGGGATAGTATTGATGCAAGAGGAATGTTTATTGGTATTCACTAATAAATAATTACGTGATCAAAACTTAGGAAAGTCCAAATATGAGAGAAATCATGGCCACCTTGCATGGAAATGATACATGACACCCATATCTCATTAGAAGGTGCTTATAAATCAAGGAAAACCATCATAGCTTAAAGTAATTTTTGGAGTAATGGTTGTCCACTAAAGTTATAACACAAGTGGATCACTAAGATTTCAAGTCATGATTATGAGATCATATATATGAAGGGAAAGGAGAATGTGGTGGTTAATGCTTTGTCTAGGAAATATAAGGAGGAAGGGTCTGTTTTTTCATTATCCTTACAAGTGCTTATAAGTTGGATTGCTGAGATATGATACAGATCATTGACTAATGACAAGCTGGTTCAACTTATCCAATGAATCAAGGAGAACACCAACCCCTCTATATGATATATTTGACATCATGGCACCTTGAGATATAAAATGTCTCGATTTCAAATGGCACATGTTAGTAGAACTGCATTTCATAACTATCACAAGTCACTTAGCATTTTAGAAGCATACAAATAAGTTGAGTACTCCTTCTTTTGGGTAGGCATAAGAAATGACATCCATGGCTTCGTAGTTGAATGTGACACATGTGATAATGAACACGCATGAAATAATGATGAATCATAGGGCATTATAATTTCTATTAATCCTTATCAATCTATGGTTAACATTTCCATGGATTTTATCATTTCCTTTCTAAAGTTGACAACAATTTTTTCAACATGGTGATGTTGACTAACTTTTCAAAAATGCTCATTTTTGTGTAACATACATTTATCCCTTCAATTATTTAGTTATTTATGGATTGGATTTTAAATTATGTGGCATGCCTAATTCCATTATGAGAAATCATAATCCCACCTTCATCGACAAATTTTGGCAAAATTTGTTAAACTATAGGGTGCACACTTGAAAATGAACATGAAGTATCACCCCAAATAGATGTTCAAAAGAATGTGGTCAATAAGTGCCCAAGAACTTATTTGTGATGTTTTGCATTAGATTGAAGTAGGGCTAATGATTTCATTGGATACCACTTATAGAATAATTGTACAATACCAACTATCATGGTACTACAAAAACATCACCATTGATGTTGTAAATGAATGAAAACCTCCCTTAGTTGCTTTGTAGTTACCTAACACATCCAAGGTCCATGAATTAGATGAAATTCTTGACACTAAAGTGGCAATTATTAGTACACTTAAGAACAATTTGGTTTTTATTCAAAATATAATGAATAATATGCAGATCAACATTACTCTAAGTGCTTCTTTGACAAAGGCAATTAGTTGTCTTTGTCTCAAATGTTGTGAGTAGACATCTCTCAAATAGTATCCACTAGAAGTTAACACCAAATTTTTATGGATCCGATCACATCCTTTAGAGCATTGGAAAATTTACCTACATTTTGGGTCCCTTGGCCCACTCCAAGATACACCCATTTTTTCATGTGTCCTCCTTGAAGAAGGTAGTGGGGTTTAATTTTCATGTTCAAAATAGGCTTCCCAAACTTGATGATGAAGGCCCTGTTTGGCTATAGTTGATGGAAGTATTAGTGATAAGAGTGCATTGGCTATTGCAATAGTTCCCACATCTCCATCCTCAAGGATAACCATTGCATTTGAAGGTGGAGGGCATCGTAGGACTCTACCATACCCTTCGTACTTTGGGGTACTAAGAAGTTAGTCAATTAATGTATGAGACCAAATCATTTGTGTAAGACCACTTATGTAATTATTGTGTGGTTATTTAATGTAAAAATTTCATCTTTGTTAAATAAAGTCAATTAGGTGGTTATTACTTATTAAAGATGGGACCACAAGTTGTTAGGCTTTTGCTAGTGAGAAACTTTTTATTGAGGTAGAGGGCTCTATAATATTTTTTCAAGTATTTTCATGGTATTGGAGATCTATTCTTTTGGAGGATGCCGCCTCAAAAAGGCCCATGAATATTTCTCTCTTTTTGGATTCATCAATATAAGGGTTTATATTTTCTAAATTCAATATTATTGTTTCTCCTATTGTACATTTTCTACTTATATTTCTTTTGATGTTGCTCATAATTTACTATTTCTATTGATTAAGTACAATACCAATAATGAAAATCAACATTAAAAAGGTTGTTAAGTTCTACTCTAGCTAGGGTGGCACATTGGATGGATGAATGCAAAAAAATAACTTGTAGGAAAAGGAGAGTTTTTCTTAAAACAACAAGAACTAATGAAACCTTCATACATTAGCAAAAAATTTATTGGAAACATCTACATTCACAAGCTTCTCAACCAAATAAGATACAAGAGGAATAAGTGATTGGCTATGTGTGTGATTTTATGAGAAAATTAGTAAGGGGAAAAATTGCAACATGGATTTCTTAGGAAAAAAATAGAGGTTATTTCAAAAGAATACAAAAGGCAGAATTAAACATCTTGCTAAGGAAAATGCACTCAATCCTTATGTTTTAATAATTGAAATGGTTAAATGGGGACATCAATATTTGCAACCACTTCTCAAATATATATTCAATTACGTCTTATGACATGATTTTCATTAGAGTGGTGAATTCAGAAAATGATAGTTATTCACAAAGGCGGTGATATAAATAATGTGAGAAATTATAAAACCATCATGGTTAGTATCATCTTTGTCAAAGCTATTTGCTACCATTTTTTGACAATGTTGGACCTGCCAACATGCCAGGGGATCTCCTCAGTAAGAAGTCCCAACTAGACCTCAGATTGCTTGGAGTAAGAGTCCCTATAGTGGGTAGTATGGTATTGCCATGACTACGGTTGCGCGTAGAGGTTAGACCTCAGATTGCTTGGAGTAAGAGTCCCTATAGTGGGTAGTATGGTCTTGCCATGACTACGGTTGCGCGTAGAGGTAAGTAAGATGTCCTTGTTGAAAGCAAGGGTGTGACCTTGCAGCAAGTCAAGGAAGGTGCATGAAAGGGTCTAACACACAGAAGGGCAGAAGAGTGCACCCCTTAGAAGCCTGTGATAGCATGCAACTTGAAAGGGAACACATGAGCTGAAAGACATCACGAGATAGAAAGCAGGATACCAAAAATCTAGAGTGATGAGTTATACCAACAACACGCTTCGATAAGATTCCTACAAAAACATACGAAATAGTCCATACATACATGTGTAAATTACAACTACATACATCGTTAGAGTAACAAGGATAGTCGAACTACAATAAAAATATATGCATGAAACGTGTTGGCTCTGTTATATTAAAAGAGTTAAAGATTCAATCATACATACAACCATGATAGCCACTAGCCCAAATAGGGGAATATTACAGTCACTGTCGCATAATCCTCCAAAGAGATGTACTCGCTCTGCACTATGGAGAAGCCAAGACTCGTTACAATACACTCCAAGCTTTCTCTAAGTTAGACCTGTCAGAAGCTTGGCGACCAAAGGCATGTATAATGAGTTATGAGGTTCTATATATAACAAAGGGTGGGGTGACCCTTGACATTCCCATTTGTGACTCTTAGCCTACAGTTATGACTCTTAAACTTATACATGACTATTTACATTCTACTATTGACACTTGGTCTTTCACTTTACAACATGTCTACAATACAATCTGCACATGTACCCATGTGAGACAAAAATGGGCTTGAGTTAGCCATGCAAGACATCACTGAGACTCATACAACTATGGGAAGACTAACTCATTGATATCCTATTGGTGATAAATGGTGGCGAACTGATGCCAAGCTTGATAGTATGTTATGGTGTCAACGTACTCAGTGGTGACATCCTTCTGAAAGAAAACACTTGCCTCCGTTGCATCCGGGTACACTGATTTGGAAACTTTGTCCAACTCGTCAGATAGCATGTGCATCATGGTCTTGAGTGTAGTCGGATCAGAGACATACTGGTGCATAGTGTCTCCACTCATCTGCAAATCTGCATTGGTGGCTATGCACATCAACTGCTCGAAGTACATCTCCAAATCTAGTCGGAATTGGTTCTTTGCTTTCTCCTCAGTGATTGTGCCAATGGATGGGATTGCATACATGTGCACAATGACATCCATGCTCCTGAACACTCATGCATGCGAAGCTTGTAAGCTGGTGATGAGCTGTGGGAGTTCCTCATAGTTCCGAATTTGACTCTAGATGCATGCCTTCAACTCCACTACCTTTGGCTTCATCATATTTGGAAAGTATAATGGGGTTCCCTTGTACCTCATTGTCCATATCTGCATGTGATCGCCCGCAGTGTGTATGTCTATTAAGATGCGTGTTGTCCTAGCACAACGTTGCTGCCAACCATTAAGATGGACAATTGACTTATGCACGGTGACGAACCGGAAGTACAACTTCCACATGATTGTCTTGAGGGATGATACTTCATCTAGTATTACATTCTTCAACTCTGCTCTGGAAAATGCTATAGCTTACTCCTCTCCCTACTTGGCCGCTTGCAAATCCTTAGCCATGCACTTGTTCTCAGCTATCAAGAATCTAATGCTTGAGCTGGTGGCTTCGACATATGCCTTTGTATCATTGACTAATTCAACTGGATGTTTGCGCACATCAGATACGATCACTCATTCTTCAAACTGTGGAGGAGATACATGGACATTCGGAGTGGGAACTCTATGTGAATGCAAAACTCTATGTTGTGACTCATCAAAGGCTATATTGTGCGCATATGCTTCCGGATTGTCCTAAAGGATTTCAGTGTCTCCTTGATCGCTTGGGACTTTCTCTACTCCCGGATCTGGTGAAGCTAGTGGAGTGACCTCTTGGTCCTTAGGCATGAGGTCTATATCCTAACCTTGCTATGGCTAAACCACATCTGTGTCCATCTGTTCCAACATTTGTTCAATCTCCTGAGCAAAGTCCTGCTCTTGCAACTGCTCACCCTGTTTGTTATCTGCTAGTTGTTCTGATGAATCAATAACCTGTATTAGTGCAGTTTCATCAATGTGTGCATGTTGCGCCTATTGCTGTTCCAGTTCCTGTTGTCCTTCCTTCTCTCTTCTGTGTAGATATTGTTCTTCCCTTCGTTATTGCTTCAACTCCTGCAACTCCTTTTCTTCCTCCTCTAGCTTTTGCTTCTCCCTCTATTTTTGCGCACTCCTTCTGTCACACTATCGCCTCTTTGCCTCAATCTCCAAAGCTGATCTTAACACAAGTGGATCTGCTTTGAACTTGCATCCTTGCTCCACCTCTACATAGTGGTAAAACTTCCTCTTGCCTTTGTCAAGCACACTACTACTCTCTAAGATGCCGCTGCTCTCTAAGATGTTGTTGTCTTGTGTGCTACTAGCCATTCTACAACCACTCTCACTAGTTAATTGAGCCTTGAGGAGTTGTAGTAGTATCTCCATGGGTCTTCCTCAGGCCAATGGCATTACCCGTGGATCCAAGGATGATACACTCTCGCACAATGGTCTTCCACTAAATGATGCAGGTCATATGGATTGAAACTTCTGGTGCTGAAGGTGAACCTCTTGAATTCCTCTATCTCGGCCTCAACATGCTTGAGATTATGGATCTCATACAACCCGATTTGCAAAGGAAGAGCAGGCAAAGGTGCATTCTTCTTCCTGTGCAATCTCATTGACAACCCTATTGAGATGTGGTATGCAAACTCTTGCATGACCAGCTTATCCATGGAAAAATTTGGTAAAACGTGCAGAGCCTTCTCCATGCTATACATCCAGATGAAGTTGCCAAGGGGTGAGGCATACCAATCTACTATGTTAACCAATGCCTCCATCACTGCCTATGACATGCAAGGAAGGTCCTGTTCAAAGATCATCCTATACACCGAGATGATGAAGTGGTCTGATAGTTGTAGTATAATTCCACGGAAGTTGCACTCAGAGAATAACCTGCAATAGGTGTGCACGGAGTTTTCTAAAGGTGTCCATGCCTAACCCAATCCAGGGAACTGCTGACGGGCATAGATTGCATCAAGAATGTAGGTTTACATGAAGAGATTTGCTTGCTAACCGTTGGGCAGATGTCGATCATCTGTTACTTGTCTCTTTAGCTGGAGAGCCAACATGTTAGACCAATTGAAAGGTCTTCCTTTGTTCACCAGCTGATCCAACACGATCACCAAACTTTGTGGGAAGGTCTATGTACTCTCCTGGTCATATAAGTGACATGCGAAGATGACCAAAAATTGATAATCCTTCTATAATATCTTTGTCTTATATACCTGGTTGGGTGTTGTCCTAAACTTAGATGGCTCTCTCACCCAACTCTTCAAGATGTCTCTTGAGTTTGTACTGCTACTGGGATTGGTGAAGGGTGCATCCCTTATGATCACCAACTGCGACAAGTGATAAATCTCCTGAAAGTTCTCTACCCTGAAGGTAACTAGTTCTATTCTACTAACACTACTCAAAACCATTGTATCTGGATCAGTATGTGAGAAAATCCAATGGATCATGTCAGCGCATGGAAACACGAGATACCTGCATGAAAACCCGGTACAAGCCAGACTTGTGTATGCTTACATAGACTCTGCAGTCCTCCAGATTTTTCTTGAAGGTGTCTAAAAATATGTCATTGATGTCCTACCATTGGATCTTGATCTCCTTGTCTATGAACAACTTAGTGTCTTCAAAGATGGGCAAGCTCATAGAAATTTGCTCGACCACATCTCTAGTTGCACTCTCAATGGTGTCCTTTGAACTTGCTCTCTTGGAAGCCATTGTACTTGTACTGCTGAGAGACTGATGAACACCTGTGATACCTGGAGACAAAGTGACACTCATGGCAAGAAAAATGTCAGTTGAAAACCAAAAGCAACTTGAGGACTGACATGTAACACCCCTGGGTGACTGACCAAGAAAGTTTCTCAATTTTCATTGGGAGGCTGCGAGACTAACTGCTGGAATTGTGCAGAGAATAGTCTAGCTTGCCAATGAGTTGACTGACTATTAAATCTATGTAAATCACAGTCCATCTTGGCCTGCTAAGGACTGGAACTATGCAGTTTTTGTTAGCATGATTGCAGCCTTGGAAAATTGCATTACGTAATTCCGAGGGCTAACTGAGCCACTGCATCTCAGAATTATGTAGAGAAAAGACCAAGAGGCCAGTGTGAGGCAAGATCTATGCATTTTCTGGGAGCAAGGCAAGGCCTTCCATCCCAGAAATGTGCAGTGCAATCCGGGCAAGGTAAGGTCTGTGCCAAGGCAGCTCAGACCCGCCGATGGGCGACTAAAAACAGTAAGGACTGAATGCATGTGTGAAGCTGGGTGCAAACATGACTGAATGAACATGAATGTAATCAGTAAGTGCAAGATTCAGTAAAATTGGAAAGCAATGAAGTGTGTGAAGCGAGTCGCTGCAATGGCGACCGTTAGTGCAAAAACATTGTCATGCATGCGACAACAAGGAGATGCAATGGAAAAAATGAAACAGTGCTTCTACAAGCCAACATGCATTAAAATGACATCATGCCTTCAAAAAAACCAAGCAAACAAAACTCACACAAACCGAAATACAAAAAGCGACAAAAACCAACAAAAGACATGAAAAGCGGATTACCCAGAAAAAGCTAAGTTGAGTGTGCCTAAGGTTCCTAGATGCGATGGGAATGTGAGAGCTCCAAGATCGAAGTGAAGAATGAGCTCCGAAGCATCGAATAAATAGTTGTGAAAAGATCAAGGCTTATGATGCACATGCCACAATTCTAGGAAGAAACGACACTTGGCGAGATGTTTCTAAAACAACTTTTTCATGTAACCCCCAACTGCTAAAATAGATCTCTAAAATCTAGGGATGATTTTTGTTTTTTTCTCTTTTGGGAAAAATTTCCCATGCATGCAAGGTAAGATTGCATAGTTCTAGAGGGAATCAGTTAACTTGTGAGCACATGCAATGGACAACAAGCCTTGGGATGACTTTTGCACAGTTTCTGGGCTTAATGGCTCTGGCTTCCCCTCAAGCTCTATGCAATATCTGGACTGAAGCCAAGGCTGCCGGCTAGAACTACACGAATTCTGAGAGCAAGCTCGGTGATGGGTTTCTCTGCACAATTTTCAAGGGGAAGGCAGCTTGCATGCTGTGCGCAGTTTTGGAGAGCGGTTGGCTTCCTTGATGCTCTGCACAGTTCTGGAGAGGGTTGGTTGCCCTCAAGTTTTGTGCAATTCTCCAAGTCAGCATAAGAACCGGTTGAAGACCAAGTCACGGGAAGTCAACTTTTGGGTGAAAGGAAAAAAATTTAACAAACAAAAGCTGATAAGCCAAAGAAACTCAACTGAAAGCATAAGTACGTGGGCAGTGCAAGACATGCTGCTAAGGATGGTTGGTAGGGAGGCTCCAAAACGAAGCTAAGGAAAATTTTTGGAGGATGGTTGTAACCGCTATAACATTGGTGACACGCTGGTAGAACTCCAGCTCTCTGAATGGACCTTGTTTTGGGAAAATAAAGTCTAACTCCTCTGGAAGTATTGTTTGATTATTTGATCATTATGGTTTCCACACTAGCTTGAGTGAAAGATGTAGCACCTGCCATGCTCTTGATTGGTCAACACACATTCCAAGCCAAGTCAACTTAGTTGTTTCAATTGGGGATGAGGGGTATATTAGTGCACAAGTAATATAGTTGTTAGATTTTAAGTTTCATCTCCGATGTTTCTTTACTACCAGAAGGGCTGGACAGTACCCTAACAGAGTCATGCAGGAACACAAACATTGCTCTGCTGCCAGTGAGCCTGGTCAGTACCCCGGCGAATTTAATTGTATCACCTCTTTGTGCAGGAAGCCTCTATCCTCTTTCACATTATTTGTTTTTTCAATTTTTCATATTTTCATTTTTTTCATTTTTTCAAGAACTATGCATAGCCACTTATTTATTTCAGAGGCGGAAGAGGTATCCTGACTTATTGAGAGCAGAAGAGGTTGTTGTTTCAAAGAAGTATGTTATATATACCTCTGACACACTTGTTAAATTCCCCCCCCAACCTTACTCTACTTGACTGAGCTGACAAGGGTTAACCCAAAAACAATCGACTAGAGTAGATGGTACTAGTTAGAGCACAAATGTTGTGTTTTCACCAAGATTCACTTCAGATAGAACATATTTTCCATTGGTGTATCATTGACAGAAGATAACAAGTTCTTCATAAAGAGAGAGGACAACAAATAACCAAATTTTGATAGTTGTACAAGTCCTCTTGTACTTTACCCCACTTGTCTTAAGAGTCACACATAGTTTCATGCGAAACTAACCTACAAACGTAAACAATCAAACAAACTAATAAAGCATAGAGTAGAAGCAAATGCAAAAGTAAAGCAAGTAAGCAAAGCGGGCAAGCAAGCAAATAAATAAAGAAAGCAAACATGCATGAAAGAAAACAAGACATAAAGCAAACACTACTCCTACTCCTAAGCTAACGGTGCATGTGTCTGCTCACGTGAAGTGATATTTCCAATGTAGCCACTGACGAATTGATTGACCCATGTTGGTGAAGGCATGGTCCGTGAAAAGGACAGTCAAGTGGACCAACAAACATGAAATATATAATAATGAAGACCATCAAACTATGAGTTTAAACACATCCACAAAAAAGAAAATAGTGAAAACACAAGATAAGCACTCTGTGGACTTCACATGGTGCTACGACACATTGCATGGAGATGATAAACATACACACTCTCTTGATGGTGATAGACAAGCAAATATGAGAAAGAGATACAACTTATGTCTTGCAAGTGTGCTTGCTGTGTATGATTCCTCCAATGCATGAACGATGGGATCATGTGATTCAAGTGGAGGAAGCGAAATTTGTGTGTTGGATTGATCTTCAGTGCATATAGATAAGTGATGAGGAGCCTTGGGTAGTTCAACAATTTCCTGATCATAAGTGAAACTAACCTTGGGATAGTGAGGGCCTGAAATAACCATAAGCTCGGGCTGAAGTGCCTCGACAACCTGCGGGGTTTCAACTTCATTGACAAATAGATCACCATAAAAAAGTGGTTTTCAAAGATTAATAACGATTGAATCAACCTCGTGATTGAATATATGAGTAAAGATATCATGACAACTATGATAAGAAAAATCAATGAGTTCATAAGCATCCTTATGGTCTGGTGAATCATACAAAGGGGTAGATGAGAAGCAAGAATGTTAACCCTCTGCATTTACGGGAAAAGTAGATGAAAAATCAAGTGGATTTTCAATGAAAGGCTTGTCCTCTCCACTATCAAATGATGGATTGACATCGGGTGTGTTATACAAATGATTGGAAGTAGATGCATCTGTGGATAGATTTACACAAGGAAAATCAGAGATAATAGAATCACTAAAGATGTTAGGAAAAAGTGGAGGAGGCACGGACAAAAGGAGTTCATCCTTCACCACGGGTTCATGCTCAGATCCCCAGTCATACTCATTGTAAATGACAACGCAGGTCAGTTGTGCAACATTAACTCTGTCGATAGCTTGATCCTCGTTCACAACAGGTGTAGAGTCTGGAACGAAAGAACACAAGACACTACAATCCGAAGGATCAACAGAACGCAAAGATGAAATTTGAGGTAACAAGTGCATATGACAGCCCATGGGTTTCCAAACCAAATTTGCGTAATTGAGAGTAGTGAGGGTGGGAGGATGTGACAGTTGAATAGACGTGTGCACACTTTCCCACATTACTTTGCGGGGGTGGAGCTATTTTATGAGGGGAAGGCAGACAATAACTTGTGACAACAACTCTGTCTGCTTGAGATCATGCAACTTCATCATCGAAGTATGTTGAGTGGGGTTTGAGCTTTTTCTTCACTTTGAGACAGAGTGATTTGATATATACATATTCATATATGTCCATAAGATATTGGAATTTCATTTGACTTTTCAGAGCTTCAAAAGAGAGTAGACGGAAGCGCTGCCAAAAATCCATTAGAGATTCATGCGAGGCCTTCCGTTGTTTTAACATTTTATTATCAAGTGCTTCAGGATCAAAATGGTGAAAAGAAAATTCTATTAGATCACTGAACTGCTTGAATGAATGCACACAATTAGGAGGTAGCGCGCGATACCATAACAATGGGTATTTGCGAAGTGTGTATACGAGCAACATACATACCTCTATTTCATTAAAACCTTCCACATTCTCCATGAATACATGGAATTCATCTAAGTGCTCAGGCCAGGACACTTCGCCTTCACAATCATACATGGTTTCTGACAAGTCATCAAAGAAATCCCTCACGACTTCAAAGGGATGTCTGTTGGACAAACATTGTGGAGGGTTAACTATAACAATATCCATGATAGATGTGTGAAGATTCAAAATAGGAAATGAGGACCAGCTTGTCATCTGGCCCTCCTTCTAGCTCTAGAAATGTTGACGGTGCAAGACCCACCAACATGTCAAGGGATCTCCCCAGTAAGAAGTCCCAACTAGACCTCAGACCATTTGGAGTAGGAGTCCCAGTAGTGGGTAGTACGATATTGCCTTGACTATGGTTGCGCGCAAAGGTAAGTAAGATGTTCTTTTTGGAAGAAATGGCGTGACCTTGCAGCGAGTCAAGGAAGGCGCATGAAAGGGTCTAACACATAGAAGGGGAGAAGGGTGTGCCCCTTAGATTCCAGTGATAACACAAAGATTAAAAGGGAACAAATGAGCTGAAAGAAATCACAAGATGGAAAGCAGGATAACTGACAATCAAAAGTGATGGGTTATACCAACAACACGCTTCGATAAGATTCATACAAACACATACAAAATAGTCCATACATACATGCGCAAATTACAACTACATACATCGTTAGAGTAACCAGGATAGCTGAACTACAATAACAATATATGCATGAAACGTGCTGGCTCTGTTATATTAAAAGAGTGAAAGATCCAATCATACATACAACCATGGCAACCACTAACCCCAATAGTGGAACGTTACGGTCACTGTCGCCTGCTCCTCCAAAGAGATGTACTCGCTCTGCACTATGGAGAAGCCAAGGCTCGTTACAAGACACTCTAAGCTTTCTCTAAGTTAGACCTATCAGAAGCTTGGCAACCAAAAGCATGTACAATGAGTTATGAGGTTCTATATATAACAAAGGGTGGGGTGACCCTTGGCATTCCCCTTTGCGACTCTTAGCCTACCCTCATGACTCTTAAACTTACACATGACTGCTTACATTCTACTATTGACACTTGGTCTTTCCCTTTACAACATGTTTACAATATAATTTGCACATGTACCCATGTGAGACAAAAATGGCTTGAGTAAGTCATGCAAGACATCATTGAGATTCGGACAACTATAAGAAGACTAACTAATCGACATCCTCTTAGTGATTGATGGTGGCGAACTAATGCCAAGCTTGGTAGTTTGTTATGGTGTCTGCGTACTTCGTGGTGACATCCTTCTGAAAGCAAACTTTTGCCTTCGTTGCATCTGGGTACACTGATTTGGCACCTCTGTCCAACTCTTCAGATAACATGTGCATCATGGTCTTGAGTGCAAGCGAACCAATGACATACTGGTGCATAGTGTCTGTGATCATCTGCAAATTTGCACTTGTGGCTATGCACATCAACTGCTCAAAGTACATGTCCAACTCCAGTCAGACTTGGTTCTTTGCTTTCACCATGATGAGTGTGCCAATGTATGGGATCACATGTGTGCGCACAATGACATCCATGCTCCTGAGCACTCGTGCATGTGAAGCCTGTAAGCTAGTGATGAGATGTGGGAGTTCCTCATAGTTCCGAATTTGACTTTGGATGTGTGCCTTCAACTCCACTGCCTTTGGCTTCATCATCTTTGGAAAGTACAATGAGGCTCCCTTGTACCCGATTTTCCATATCTACATGTGATCGACTACAGTGTGTATATCTGTCAAGATGCGTGCTCTCCTAGCATAGTGTTGTTGCCAACCATTAAGATGGACAACTGACTTATGCATGGTGATGAACCTGAAGTACAACTTCCACATGATTCTCTCTAGGGATGATACTTCATCAAGTATTGTGTTCTTCAACTTTGCTCTGGCAGATGCTGTAGCTTTCTCCTCTCCCTACTTTCCTGCTTGCAACTCCTTAGCCATGTGCTCGTTCTCAGTTATCAAGAATCTAACACTTGAGTTGGTAGCTTCGTCATATAACTTTGTAGCATCGACCAATGTAGCTGGATGTTTGCACACATCGGACATGATCACTCGTTCTTCAAACTGCACATGAGATACATGGACATCCAGAGTGGGCACTCTGCATGAATACACAACTCAGTGTTGTAACTTGTCAAAGGATATGTTGTGCACATCCGCTTCCAGATTGTCCTCAAGGATTTCAGTGTCTCCTTGATCACTTGGGACTTGCTCTTCTCCCGGATCTGGTGAAGCTGGTGGAGTGACCTCTTGGTCCTTAGGCATGAGGTATATATCTTGGTCTTGCTCTGACTGAACCACATTTGTGTCCATCTGTTTCAACATTTGTTCAATCTCTTGAGCAGAGTCCTGCTCCTGCGACTGCTCACCCTGTTTGCTATTTGCCAATTGTTCTGATGAATCAATAACATGTATTTGCACAGTTTCATCAATGTGTGCATGATGCGCCTCCTTTTGTTCCTGTTCCTACTACGCTTCCTTCTCTCTTCTGCACAACTCTTGTTCTTCCCTTAGTTGTTACTTCAACTTGTACAACTCCTTTTCTGCCTTCTCCAGCTTCTACTTCTCCCTCTATCTTTGTGAAATCCTTTTGTCGCACTGTCACCTCTTTGCCTCAATCTCCAAAGCTGTTCTTAACACAAGTGGATCTTCTTTGAACTTGCAGCTTTTCTCTACCTCTACGCTGTCAATAACCTTCCTCTTACCTTTGTCAAGCACAGGTCTGCTGCCATCTGCTACTGCTGATGTTGCTTCTCTCTAAGATGCTGCTAGCCATTATACAACCACTTTGACTGGTTCATCGAGCCTTGAGGAGTTGTAGCAATATCTCCATGGGTCTTCCTCAGGCCAATGACATGCCTCGCGGATCCAAGGATGATACACTCTCACACATTGGTCTTCCACTAAGCGTTGTGGGTCATATGGATTGAAACTTCTGGTAACGAAGGTGAACCTCTTGAATTCCTCCATCTCGGCCTCAGCATGCTTCAGATTCTGAATCTCATACAACCCGATCCGCAAAGGAAGAGCGGGCCAAGGTGCCTTCTTCTTCCTACGCAGTCTCACTGACAAGCCTGTTAAGATGTGGTATGCAACCTCTTGTATGACTAGCTTATCCATGGAAAAATTCGGTAAAACATGCGGAGCCTTTTCTGCGATGTACATCTAGATGAAGGTGCTAAGGGGTGGGGCATACCAATCTGCTATGTTAACCAATGCCTCCGTCACTGCATGTGACATGCAAGGCAGATCCTGTTCAAATATCATCTTGTACACCGGGGTGACAAAGTGGTCCGATAGCTATAGTATAACTCAACGGAAGCTACACTCGAAGAACAACCCACAATAGGTGTACACAGAGGTTTCTGAAGGTGTGTCCATGCCCAACCCAAACCAGGGAACTGCCAACGAGCACATATTGCATCAAGAATGTAGGTGCACATGAAGAGCTTTGCTTGCTGACCCTTGGGCGAATGACGAGCATCTGTTACTTGTCCCTTCATTTGGAAAGCCAACATGTCGGACCAATTAAAAGGTCTTCCTTTATTCGTCATCTGATCCAACACGATCACCCAAATCTGCTGGAAGGTTTATGTACTCTCCTAGCTGTATAAGCGGCATGCGAAGATGACCAAGAACTGATAAGCCTTCCTAGTATCTTTGTCTTGTTGGATGTTGTCCTGAACTTAGATGGCTCTCTCACCCATCTCTTCAAGATGTCTCTTGAGTTTGTACTGTTGTTGGGATTGGTGAAGGGTGCATCACTTGTGATCACCAGCTGCGGAAAGTGATACATCTCCTAAAAGTTCTCTACCTTGAAGGTAGCAAGTTCTATTCTACTAACACTGCTCAACACCATTGTCTATGGATTTGTATGCAAGACAATCCAGTGGATCATGTCCACGAATGGAAACGTGAGATACCTGCATGCAACTTGGTACAAGTTATACTTATGTATGTTGACATAGACTCTGTGGTCCTCCAAACTCTCCTCGAAGGTGTTTGAAAAGATATAATTAATGTCCTACCATTTCACCTTGATCTCCTTGTCTATGAATAACTTATTGTTTTCATAGATGGGCAAGCTCATAGACACTTGCTTGACCACATCTCCAATCGCGCTCTCAATGGACAAGACCTGCTCTCTTGGAAGCCATTGTACCTATACTGTTGAGAGACTGATGAAGACCTGTGATACTTGGAGACAAAGTGACACTTGTGGCAGGAAAAATTTTAGTTGAAAACCAAACGAAACTTGAGGACTGACATGCAACACACCTGGGTGACTGACTGGGAAATTTGCACAATTTTCACTGGGAGACTGACTGCTAGAACTGTGAAAAGCACAGTCCAGCTTGCTATTGAGTTGATTGATTGCTGAAAATTTGTAAAGAACAGTCCATCTTTGCCTACTGAGGACTGTAACTGCGCAATGCACAGTTTCAGTCAGCATGACTGCAGCCCGGGAAAATTGCATTGGCAATTCCGGGGGCCAACTTAGGCATTGCCTCTCAAAATTGTGTAGATCAAAGCCTAAGAGACCAATGTGAGGCAATATTTGTGTAATTTCCATGAGAATGACAATGCCTTCCATCCCAGAAATGTGCACTGCAAGCTGTGTAAAGCAAGGTCCGGGCCAGGGCAACTTAGACTCACCGATGAGTGACTGAAAGTAGTAAGGACAAAATGTATGTGTGAAGCTATGTGGAGACATGAGTGAATGAACATGCATGCAATTAGTAAGTGCATGATTTAGTAAAATGGAAAAACAATGAAGTGTGTGAAGCGAGTTGCCTAAATGACACCTGTTAGTGTAGAAACAATGCCATGCATGCAAAAACAAGGAGATGCAATGGAAAACTTTAAATAATGCTTCTACAAGTTAACATGCATTAAAAAAACAAAAAGCATTCAACGAAACCAAGCAAACAACACTCACACAAACCGAAATACAAAAAGTGATAGAAAAGCAACAAAAGACATGAAAAGCGGGCTTACCCAGAAAAAGTTGAGCAAAGTGTGCCGAAGGTTCCTAGATGCGATGGGAATGCCAGAGCTCCAAGATAGAAGTGAAGAATGAGCTCTAAAGTGTCGAATAAAAGTTTTGACAAGATCGAGGCTTATGACGCGCAAACCACAATTCTAGGAAAAAGTGACACTTGGCGGGGGGTTTCTAAAACAACTTTTGCATGTAACCCTTAGCTGCTAAAAATAGATATCTAAAATCTAGGGATGATTTTTGCTTTTTACTTTTTGCTTTTTCGGGAAAAACTAGCCATGCATGCAAGGCAAAATTACACAGTCCTGGAGGGAACCAGTCAACTTGTGAGCACATGCAACAAGCCTTGGGATGACTTCTACGTAGTTTTTGGGTTGATTGGCTCTGGCTACCCCTCAAGCTCTACACAATTTCTAGTTTGAAGTCAAGGTTGCCAACCAGAACTGCACAAATTTTGAGATTGGGCCTGATGATGGGTTGCTCTGTGCAATTTTCAATGGGAAGGTAGCCTACATGCTCTGCGCAATTTTGGAGAGCAGTTCTCTGCCTTGATGTTTTGCACAATTTTGGAGAGCAAGGTTGGTTTCCCTTTAGTTCTGTGCAATTCTCTAAGTCAGCGCAATAACTGGTTGAAGACCAAGTCACAGGAAGTCAGCTTGCAAGTGAAAGGAAAACAAGTTAGCGAACACAGGCTGATAAGCCAAAGAAACTCAACTGAAAGCATAAGTACTTGGGCAGTACAAGACATGCTACTAAGGATGGTTTGTAGGGAGGCTCCTAAACAAAGCTAAGGAAAAATTTTGGAGGATGGTTGTAGTTGCTACAACACATTCTAGGAAGGAAAATAAGTAAATGGTAACCAAAAAACAATGTCAACTTCACTTCTTCTCATGCATTTTTTTGTGAGTCTCAGAGATTTTATTGAGAAAGCATGAGGAAAAGGGGTATTTATTTTTTCTTTGTGGATTTTGTTAAAGCATTTGATATATTGACTCAAATAAACATTGTGAAAGAATGGGGAAAGTAGGAGTTCCAATTGAGTGGAGAGAGACTACTTTCCACTTATATGAAAAGGTTATTGTAGAATTGGGAGCATTGATAAATGTTAAAATTAGAAGCATAAAGTGAAAATCAATAGTAATAGAGGTGAAACAAGGATGTTCACTATGTCCAACATTATTTGGCATAATTATAAATCAAATAAAAAATTGGATTAGGAAGAATGGTAAGGGAACAATACACATAACAAGTTTTATCCTTTGTTGTTGATTTATGCAAATGAATGATGTTGTGTTATTGGGAAGGCATAAAGATAGTCTCCAAATACATCTTTTTGATGCCGATAAAATTTTGTAGCTATTTTAAAATGAATTTAAAAATAAAAGGGAATGGTACTAAGTACTTGTTATATGAATATGAATAAAAGTACCATATTTAATTTGGACAAAATGGAGATAGTTCCTTCTTAGAAGTACATTATTCTTTAATTTGATTATAGTTATAAACGAAACTTTTGTGTGGAGAAACATGCCATACATTGAATGGAGACCCTCCATTTTATGCAGAATAAATACAAAAAAAAAATTATCTATTGAGTTGGAAATTTGAAGAAGTTTCTCTTTAGAACATAGGTACAAACAATAATTTTGTATGGTTATCTTCTTTAGGGTTTGGACTTCTTCTTAGAATCTTGGAGGAATGTTGAAAGAGTTTAAAAACAATTCTTATGAGATGGAGGGTTGAAATACAAATTCATTATTTTATGGTGTTAAACATTATTTTTTATTTATTTATTTTTTCAATCAAAAGGGATTCTATTATCTGAGTAAAATATTACCTTTGATTTGACATTTTTTCCTTGCTCTCCCGGCTTCACTTCAACCAGATTTGTTAGCTAGGAAAGTTATATGGAAACAAAAAATAAAATGCCATAGACTATATCCCGAGCTCAAACCAGGAACACAAATATACCATAAAACAATGAGAATACAAACAAAACTAACCATCATCAGAACTTTCTTGGAGGTTGCGGACCTCGCTCAACATCTAAGGGATCCAGAGGTCAAATTCCATCATGAGCATGGTGTTCCAGGTGGTCAATTCTTCCTTTGATTTGATCTAGTTGCTCCACCATACGTCATTGACTACATCAGATAAAATCCATCCTCTCCATCATCACCCACTAATTATGCTGAATGTCGTTTAGAAAAGCGATCAACTCATTTATATCTTACTGTTGTTGTTGCTGCATCTCTCATAGATATACCATGACCAACAAAAGCTTCCCAACAATAGATTTTAGGGATGGTGGGGCCGCTGCTAGCCCAAGTGTTGGCCCAAAATCTTGGGAAACTTCACCATATGAAGTCCCATAATGCCCTCCCCTGCCACGCCATGTTCTTCTCCTTCTCTACCAACTCGAGCCTACATATCACCATGGGGGGCCCTGCCATGCCTGGCTTGGCCCCTCTGAAAAAACATTTCATGCTTGCTATTACACCAAGTAAATAACAACCAAGTCCCACACCATCTCTCTTGAGCAACCACTTCCCCCTTCACGTAGGATTGAAGGACACAAACCACCATGCAAATACGCCCCACCAGAGGGGAAATGCCACGCCCCCAAACCTACGGTAGTCTTCCAACCGTGTTAGGCGAGGTGCGGCACTACCAACCGTTTTCTTTTCACTAATACTTACGATTGTAGACTACGCCTTAACATTCCATACTTAGTTTGATTTTCATTACCAAATATTATTAATGTGCCTTTATACCAATAAACACCCATACACATTCATTATCAATAGCATTATACAAGAGAAATGCACAACAGTATAAACGGAGGGGTAACTCCACTTCACTTTTACAAAGTATAGGCTAAGTCCTTGGGAAACCCCAAATTTATACTTAGCCAAATTTACAACTTCGGCAAACTCGTTTGCCTAGCTCGTCGGCACCTCCACACGGTTGTCGCACGACTCACCAACCTGTCGTTCGCCTTGTCGCACGTCTTCCACAGTTCGTACTTCATTTGGTCCACTGACGCCCAAACCGTGTATACCTACCCACACGCAGTCCCATTTGCCAACCCTTGGCAAATTCCCAAATCATGTGAAACAACACGTAGTACCACCTGCCCAAATCTACAACCTCCAGTTCCAACCTTCGTTTCCATCATTCAGTGGATGCCCTACTCGTGCACGCCTGCATGGACGCCCTCACCCAGCTGCCCGTCGTGCATGTCTACACGGACATCCTCACTGGTCACTCACACACCCGCCGAGGTCGCTCGTCGTGTAGCCCTGCACGAACGCCCTCACCCAGGTCGCCCATCGTGCAGCTCTGCACGGGCGCCCGCCCGTGTCACCCGTCGTGCAGCCCTGCACGAAGACTCCTCCAACTCGCACTTCCGCTCTTGCCTTCGCACTGCATCCAAGTGCTGCGTTTAGAGATGATGATCGAGGAATTATCGATGCCAAATGAGAGCCAACGCTCTTCTAACTTATACCCAACGTGGGGCGAAGTCTGGCTGCCCAGCCAACTCGCCCAACGCTCCACATGCCATCGCAAAGTCTTCAAATGCATGTCAGCTTTGCCCACGTCCAAAGGTCGGCCTCCATACATGTTAAGACATGCTCCGCGCCATATAAACACGCTTGCCCACCCTTATATCATGCGCATAATCCATCGCACGTCAATTCACACATTGCACCGAACCGCAGTTCGTTCAGCCTACCCGCGTCCATTCAGGCCTACCCGTGTGCACGCACTGTCTGCACGTGCGCCCAGGAACTGCAGGTTGTTACATCCTCCTCCACCTGAAATCGTTGTCGTCCTACCATCCTGGCAACCATCTGTCACCAAGATCACCATACCAAGGTATACACCTCATCGGTATGTCATACATCAGATATCATCTCAATCCATGACCATCAACAACCCTATCACAATCTCCACATGATGCTCCCATTGTGGAACTCTGGTCCCTCCATCTCAAGCTACATGCTTCCTGCAACATCTCGTGTCGATCTCATCATGTGTTGTCCTCATGTGAACTGTTGCCATGATACTCCAACACAATGCTAACACATCTCTGTACACTACGTGTCCCCATGTCTGAACTAGTCGGGTGATCAGTCCAACTATCACGCTCAAACCATGAGAGTGAACATCCTCATGCCATCATCAGTCGTTTCTCAAAACATCCTGTCACATCCTCAACTCGATCAATAATCCATCTCCATATAAGTGTAAACCATGCTCAGGTCCATGAAGTAGTCCTCATGTCATCTACAACATGTTGTCCATGATGCTTGGTGTCAATGTACTACATGAAACTAGCCACATCTATCCCAACATCATCATCCATATGTGTGCCTCCTCAATATGAAGAGACCATCTCATCAACCTCCAACTCTCGATGTGTCACATCCAGGTCCATGAAGCAACCTCCATCATATTTGTAATGTGTCATCTCAAGTCTGTCATAGAAACAAGTATACACCTGTCTCATCTATCCATGTGCTACCCATGATCGTAGATCAATCAGCTCCCATGTGTCAAAAGTGTTTGAGTCTCGACTCAACCCATGCCCAAGTGTTGCTACCAAGGCATCATCATCGTCGTAACTCCATCACTCCAAAGTGTCTCATATCGATCCTCTACATCAAGTCACTCTTTCAAGTCATTCCCATACATGTACTTGAAAGTATGCACCCCATCTTGCATCAAAGTCTCTGACCTCAGCTCCTCAATGAATCAGATCCTCTAAGTCCACCATATATGAAGTCCCCAAAAGTCACAACAATTCTCATGTCATCATGAGCTCCATGAGTCATCCCCAACCAACATCTCAGCAAGCATACAAGTCTCGGCCCAAAGGTCTCTGCAAGATGTCTCAGCTCTCCATGTAGTAGGAGTGCTCCATAGTCTGCTCACAACTCCCTCCAAGTCTATGGCCTTGTTGTACAAGAGTGCACAATCACTCCATCGAATCAAAATCTCCATGTCACATCAGCAAATCTACCTGTACAACATCCCTGCCTTGGCACTCCTCATTAGATGCCCATAAGTGACATCTCTACAAGTGCTCTTGCAAAATGTCCCTGCATAAGACTGCCATGCTCCATGTCTCCAACCTGATGTCCATGACTAAGTTGCCCATGTAGTCCAACCAAGTAGACCCATCACAATAATCGGTCATCCTCATCCAAGTCTGCAATCTTTGGTCTAGTGAACTCGGTCACCCAACCATATCATCATCATATGAGCCTCTCCCATCATAGCTCCCCCACTGAAGGTTCCAGCAAGACTTGCTCTTGGTCTCAGCCATGAGAAGTCCACCCAAGTGTGTGCCCTTCAATCTGTCCATGAGTCATGTCAGGCACTTAGCCAATGTGAATAAAGCATGACCCATTCATCCGCAACAATAAACATGTTCCTCCCTAGTCACGGGCCTTTGCACCTTCTACCATAAGGTCACAAACAACCCCAACAAGTTCTGCAACAATCAACAATCCTTGCTTCTCCATACAAGGTCTCATCATAGACATCCATGGTAAGATGCTCCCTTGCATCGGCAAACTGACTTTGCTCTTCCCTGCATATGGTCCATCTACTAAATGTTCAAGTGAAACACAAGTATCAGTAGTACTTTCATCATCATCATCATGAGGTTCCTCCATGGGAGTGTCCTCATCCGTCCATGTTTGCAAACTGCACAATCTTGGTCCAACTTGATCAATCTCAAGCTCATCCTCCATCATGGTCATGTCTGCAACATCTTCAACTATCACAACTTCCTCTTCCTTGTCAGTACAATCTGCAACTTCATCTTGCTCCATTGTCCAACCAAGTTGAAGAAGCTCATCTTCAACATTCTTATCCGAGACTTCAGGTTCCTTTCGAATCCGGGGGTTCTCTTTTTTCATCCGATCCAACCTGTATAAGGTAAAAAAGAGCTTCCCTTCGCATTCCTCCAAACCTACCATCTTGTCGTTCAGCTTGGCCCAAGCACGATGCTTCACCTTTGCTAAACCTGTTCACCAGCTTCACCAAGTTCCCTGCAACCATGAACCAGCCCTTGTTCCACTTGTATGTGAAATCAGCTTCCTTCACCTGCAAGTACCTGCTTCCACTGTCTTCACGAGCCACCTTGCTCTGATACCAACTGCCACGCCCCCAAGCCTACGGTAGTCTTCCAACCTTGCTAGGCGAGGTGTGACACTACCAACCGTTTTCTTTTCACCAATACTTACGATTGTAGACTAATCCTTAACATTCCATACTTAGTTTTATTTTCGTTACCAAGTATTATTAATGTGCCTTTATACCAATGAACACCCATACACATTCATTATCAACAGCATTATACAAGAGAAATGCATAACAGTATAAAGGGAGGGGAAACTCCCTGCAATATGAGTCTGCCCAATATCAATATATTATACAATCTTCACTTTTACACAGTATAGGCTAAGTCCTTGGGAAACCCCAAATTTATACTTAGCCAAATTTACAACTTCGTCAAACTCGGTTGCCCAGCTCGTCGGCACCTCCGCACGGTCGCCGCACGACTCACCAACCCGTTGTTCACCTTGTCGAACGTCTTCCCCGGTTCGTACTTCGTTTGGTCCACAAATTCCCAAACCGTGTATACCTGCCCACACATAGTCCCACTTGCCAACCCTTGGCAAACGCCCAAATTGTGTGAAACAGCACGTAGTACCACCTGCCCAACTCTACGACCTCCGGTTCCAACCTTCGTTTCCACCGTTCAGCGGACACCCTACTCGGGCCGCCTGTCATGCACGCCTGCACGAATGCCCTCACCCAGCCGCCCGTCATGCACGTCTACACGAACATCCTCATCGGTCACCCGCACGCCCACCCAGGTCGCCCGTCGTGCAGCCCTGCATGAACGCCCTCACTCGAGTCACCCGTTGTGCAGCTCTGCACGGGCGCCCGCCCGGGTCACCCGTCATGCAGCCCTGCACGACGACTCCTCCAACTCGCACTTCCGCTCCCGCCTTCGCACTGCGTCCAAGTGCTGCGTTTAGAGATGATGATCGAGGAATGATCGATGCCAAATGAGAGCTAACGCTCCACATGCCATCGCAAAGTCTTCAAGCGCATGTCGGCTTTGCCCACGTTCAAAGGTCGGCCTCCATACATGTTAAGACATGCTCTGCGCCATATAAACATGCTCACCCACCCTTCTATCATGCGCATAATCCATCGCACATCAAGGAAGAGCTTGCATATCGCACCGAACCGCAATTCGTTCAGCCTACCCGCATCCGTTCAGGCCTACCCCCATGCACGCACTGTCCGCCCGCGCGCCTAGGAACTGCAGGTCGTTATAGGAAGAGTCTAAAAGGCGCCAAGTAAATTCACTGAATCTCAAACTTTGTCACTCCCTCGGAGCTAGAAACAGACACTGCCAGCTACCATTACTCTCAATAGCCATTAAAATCAGAATACCCCTCTGGGCCAACTATTGAAACCCTGCAAGACACCAGAAAGAGAGAGCCCCTTTGGACCAACCCCCCCCACAATTCAATATAAACAACCATCCGAAACAAATATACACGATAACAAGTCAATTAAAGACCACTCCGAGGTAAAGGGAGGGAATTGAAATAACAACAATTACCAGTCCGCCAAGAGACCTCCTCCAGGCATGGAAACCTCTCGTAGCAATCAAGCTCTCTGTTAGCTCGCCATGACCCTTCAATTGCCAACCTTTTGAAAAAATATCGGTCGCCCCGTCACCTGGGTCCTAGACCCAAGAACTCACGCCCTTTCTCTCAAGCAGACCTCTAACCTTATCGCTTGGACTAGCTTCATAACGAAACACACACGGTGAAAGGGGCATGTATAGTCAGCTAGCTTGTGTATACTTCTCTACATTGTCACCACCCTCCTTAGCTCCCATAACCATTATGAACCTCTGCCCCAAACTTTCCTCATGCACCCTTATAACTCTAGTTTACTGCTGAACTCTATAAATGACCAACCTCCTACATGACACTTGCCTTCAGCCTTCAATGTCATCTGACACATAAGTTCTTGGAGTGTTAAGACCCTGACCGCCAATATTGGATGTCCTTAGGTCCCACACCCCCAGTGGGGTTTTATGATGTTAAACATTGGATCAATTTATTACATATATTTAAAGCATATGGATATAAATAGGTTGCAAGTAAAGATCATTTTCAAGATAAGGATTGAGAACACAAGAGGATAAAATTGATGAAAAAATAGGGAATTGAAAAATAAAGTTTAATATATGAATCTTTATTCATTTTAGACTTGGTATAAGAGAGTAATAGAGAAAACGTGAAAAGAACTTGGTAAGAAAATGTGATTCTATCAAAGTGAAATTTACCCATTACTTATTACTCGGATAGGTTAGTTTATTTTGGAATAGGCATTTCAGAATTTTAATTTAATTATCAATAATTATTAGGTGGATAATAGAGATTTAACCTCCATAAAATATGCTAGAATATTCTTAGTAGTAATCATAAATCAAATGTTTGGATTTTTATCTCAAAAATAATTATGACATTTTTCCCTTAATTAAAAAACCAACCATGTAATTTATATAATTGCACCACTGATACACTTGATATACAAAAAAAAAAAAAAAAAAAAAAAAAACATATAAAAGAACTTGGTGAGAAAATGTGATCCTATCATTGTGAATAAAACACATCATAATGTAAAATAATATAAAAAAAATTGTAATTTTGAATCACATTGTTTTTCCAATCTTCCCTCAACATACATATAAAATAATTCAGCCTACTTTTTTGAAAAATCTTCTGCGAAAATCACATAGAAAAACTTATGTCGACGCGTTTCGAACCATCTAGTGTGGTTCATCGTCAGGACAAGTTGAAAGAGCATATCTCATTTAGCACATTATATAGAGAGGGCAGAGAATCCATGACTCAACGGCTAAAAATAACAGCTAGAAATGACATGATAACGGCTAGTTTGACCAAGATAAAGGAAATTTAATAATAATAATATTACTATTATCAAAAATTAATAATTTCAGATATGTTGAAAAAATTAAAATGGATTAAAAAATTATATAAAATGAATTATTATATATATATATATTTATTATTATTTTTTAATTATTTAAACAATATATATATATATAATTCATTTTATATAATTTTTAATCCATTTAATTTTTTTTCAACATATTCTCAAATTATTAATTTTTGATAATAGTAATATTATTATTATTAAATTTCCTTTATCTTGGTCAAACTAGCCGTTATCATGTTATTTCTAGCTGTTATTTCTAGCCGTTGAGTTATGGATTCTCTGCCCTCTCTATATAATGTGCTAAATGAGATCTGCTCTTTCAACTTGTCCTGACGATGAACCACACTGGATGGTTCAAACGCGTCGACATAAGTTTTTCTATGTGATTTTCGCCGAAGATTCTTCAAAAAATTGATATGGATCACAGAAGTCTAAGTTCAATAATTCAGCCTACTCTTAGATAACGTAATAACATTTCTCAGAGAGATTTTCTGAATTAAAAATAGCGAAGTAATTAACATCTCAGGCATCAAGTTACGGTATAACATTGACAATTATTGGACTGTAACATAGTTCTGGTGAGATAACTCTTATTGTCACAATATGCTCCAAACAAGGAGGCGATCCAGCAGCAAGTTACGGTATAACATTGGCAATTATTGGACTGTAACTCTTATTGTCACAATATGGTCCAAACAAGGAGGCCATCCGGCAGCAATATAATGCGTGATGCAGAGAATCATAAAAATACATACGTATTTGAAACTATATTGACATTACAGAAAACGTTGCAAGTACTCCTCCACTGTCACATATTTTACTTGGGGATACAGCTCTGAGGAGTCCACTCCCTCGCTTGCAGTTATTTCAAAATCTAAGTCTCCTGTGAAGAAAATTTGGTACATATGTGTAATAGCCACCTGCAGATGATAAGGTGCACCTGCAACATTATATGCAAATTTGTCATCTATTATTTTCCTTAAATGCAGTTTTACACTATCAGAGGAGGAGGTATTGAAACATTTTGTTATTTATTTAGTTTTATTATTAATTTTGGTTTTTAGTTTTCCGAAATTTTGGTATTTGGAATCGATTCGCAAATATTCTCACTAATATCTTTATTTCATCAAAATTTATTCGATCTTTTATATCTTTATCCATAACAAATTATATAAAATTTTCCACAATATTCTGAAATCTACCGTATCAATTTTTTCAAACTTACCGTTCATAGATTGGAGCCATTCCTCCTCGTTGATATTCTTCTTGTGCAATCTCTTTCCTATCAATCTCTCCCACACCGTCACCACTTCGTTCAATGACAAGATGTTCGCAGGAGGCCGAAGATAAAGTGTGGTGTTAAGAGTCCTGGGGTCTTTGATAGCTGAAAGCGTGTAGGTGGCAATATCATCCTCGTCAACCCATATGACTGCAGTGCAACAAAATCAATTTTATGACAAACGTTTACAACAACAAAACCAACTTTGCTCTAAGTGAAAACATGCAGTCAAAGGCTGGTCACATGCCAGTTCCAATAGTCCAGAGTGTTGGAGCAAATTTTATTATAATTTTTTATAATATATATATATAGTTTGTAAAATGGAATATATTAACTGAAAATCAAAGATTACATCAACAATAGAACAAAGTCATTGCAGTCACTTTTGAGGGAGGTCAAATTTCAAAAAAGCTGATCCTTCGTAGGGATACAAGAGAGAACTGAAAATTAGAGGGATTGCCACACAACATACCTATGGTAGAGCATTGGCCTATTTGGCCACATACATAAACTCTTACAAAAAGGAAATCATAAACTTGATTCATTGCAAAGTCAAGGGAGTGGTTCCGAGTCTGAGCCCCCGATTGGAATAGGATCCACATGATCACCTAAAGTTCTAACTACCGCTGGAGGGATACCAAGGTGTTTCTTGATCCTTTTCAGTGGTCGATCTATCTTTTCCAATAAGTGGTTGTAGTGTTTCATGTGGCTATGCATATGGTCCAGTGTCTACAAGAGATCCTTTTTAACCTCCTAGTTATCCATCAATGTGAGTCCCAATAGGAATTTAATCTTCCAATAGAGATCTACAACCTACAGGTACTGGTTGGATCGACTACATGTATTCTTCGTATCCACGATCTTCCATAATAAGAATTTTTGTTTCCTAGATTGTGTTGATGATTTTTTGGATGTTTGTATATTGATGAAAACATTTTGTGTTTTTGTCACCTATGTTTAGCCAAATGGCCTTGTTTTTAAATCTCCAAACTCACTCTTCCTTATTGAAGAAGGAAAACCAATTTGCCTCTAACTCTTTTAAGCATTAAGTTTGGAAACACTTAAAGGACCTGCATCCAACTCTTGATATAGCTTGGTGATTTTTCCTTCAATTTCTTTTAACTGAACCCGAGATATTCCATAATAAGAATTTTTCCAATTCTTAGTCATTTCATTGACTCTAGTTAGATTCTCAGCAAATTGGCTCATGAAATAGGAAAATGAAGCGGAGTAAATATGCTCCCAAGAATATGGAACCATACCTCCATAATCCTCTTCTTCAAGCCAAACATGGTTTAATTTGAGCGACTCAGAAGGAGAATCACCCATGGACACATCTTTAATATGATGAGCTTGTGATTAGAGAGGTCACCTTCAGATACTTTTGATTTAAAAAGAAACCCATTTCTCTTCAGTGCCTCAAAAACCGAAAATCTCTCCAACCTTTCTGAGGCATCACCCCCCTTAGTTTGGAACTTTCTCTAGGTAAGAACTAGTTTGGTTGGCTCAATATCTACTAGGTGGTGCTTCTCCAGAAAGGAAAAAGGTATCCACTTTGCATATCCATTCTAGGATTTTCACCCCAAATCCCCCTAAAGAAATAGTAAAGTTCATATCACTGCTAACCAAAGTGAGAGGGCCACCTAGGGCACCTGTGACTACCAAATATTCCCTAAAAGGAATTTTGTAAGCATAGGGGCCTAAAAAATTCAACACTTATAAAGGAAATCCAATATCCTTAACCTCTAATTTATATAATGTGGTAGGAAAAGGATAAAGTTTTGCAAGTAGGACCCCGCCTTGTAATTAAACCACCAACAACCCCACCTTGTCGACAATGCAAAAGGACCAAATTTTCAGGTAGGGTTGAGGTATGCCCTTGGGTTTGGAGCCATAACACATGGTTTCTTGGATTACGATTACATCTAGCTTATGGCTTAAGATAATCCATTTGAGGGATTGCTTTTTTCAGGCACCTCCAACCTCTCTCTCATTAAAGGAGAGGACTATCGTGTCAAATGCTTCTTTAGGTATTTCCTTGCTCCGAGGGCCCTTGAAATGGAATTTTACTTTGTTGTAGCTATGATACCACTTGTTGTAGATCTGACCCAGAAATATAAGATAATAACAATTATACCTAGGAAATAATAAGATCTGAATATAGAAATGCTTCTTTATTATCAAACCCTTATGGTAGGGCAACACCATACATTCACTCCTTAAGGAAGGAGAACGCTCCACAAGCCATATGCCTGTTCATACAATAATCCTTGACTATATTCTTTGACATTCCATATGGAGTCTCTAGCCTCTATATTAGGCTTCATACATGCAATACCATGAATCATTACCATGGTTCCCTCTATACCATTCCACTAATACCATGGGCCCATTACATTATTACTAACTACTGTGGTTCCCTTACATGATATGGGTTAACCACCTTATTTATTACTATAGCCCATCCCATTATTACATTATTACCTTGGGTACCTCCCTTGGTACCCCATATTATCCCCCCTAGGTATATAACGTTCCACCCCCTAAGCATGTTTCGTCCCCGAAACATGGGAAGAACACAAATAATAAGATCTACCCAAAAGAGTAGTCCACTGGTACCATGCACGTGCATCTAGCCATCCAAGAGAAATGTGAACCCTCGATCTCACTGGTGCCTCGCTTGCTTGAGATGGAAGTTGACTGTGGCAGCTCTTTTATGTTGATGTGTAGTAGGTGGATCTTCGCTCCTCGCTATCCGTCATACGGGGGTTGTTGTCCTTGTGACTACTTGGTTTCCATCTTGATGGTTGTCTTGCGGGGTGATGTGGGTGATGATATGTTGAGGTTTTAACCCATGGTGTCTTTTTCTTTAATCCACCCTGCTGTGGTGCCTGTTGTGATGTCTTCTTTTCCAATATGACTTCAAACACTACACCCTCATCTGATGTACCTGTAAACTTTTCTGCTTCAGCCTCTGTTTGTGTTTGATTGTCGATCATCAAAGGTTCATCATCCGATATGTCAGTCCCTGGATCATCTTCTACTTTAGCCTCCATGTACTCTTCCTGTTTATTGATGGAAATATCCTGTAATGTAATTTTCTTATCCTGTAATGTAATTTTCTTCTTTTTATACCAGAGCTTCAGGAATTTCTTCTGCACATTAATATTGATAGTACCTGCAGATTCCATCCAAGGATATCCCAAAACAACATCCATATTATCCATCTCTGAAGTATAAAAATATCCATGCAACACATACTTATCTATAGAAAGCTTCAAATCCTTATAAATCTGATCATCCTCATCATCCACTTGTGTGTTTTCAATGTGTTTGGCTGGAACTTGCAATTTTTTTGCCAAATTAATATTGATAAAACTATGCTTGCAACTAGGATTTATAGACACAACGATCTTCTCCTTCTGAATCAACCCATGAACCTACAATAAGGATATACCAGTAGGAAATAACTCCACATGTTTCCCGTTATCTTGTTTTCTAACCCGAGACCATTTGTCCATAAGGATTTTTTTCATTTCTTCATCCGGGCATTTGGCCAAGTTAGTGATGCCCAGTGATTTCCACCATATGGCTGCCTCTTCTTTAAAAAAAAGTGGTACCATATAATTCCATCCCTCCCCAAATATGTTCTGTATATTTTGTATGAATTCTTCAATAGTAGGGCTATCATCTTTTCCAGTAAACTTTGCCATGAAGAGGGTTTGAGAAAAAATTTGCTTACTTAGCGAAAATTTGAAAGGGCCACAATTCCGTCAATATTGCTCAGAATCCTTCTTATAACCTGTTTTCAGAAATGGAACAATCATTCTGCATCTGCCCATGTGATAGAAATCTTGATCCAGGCACTAGAATTTCAGATTTGCGCTGCAACTCTCCCGCCGTCACCAAAATTTCTGCAAAAAAGAGCTGATTTTAAATCAGTGATATCTCCCTCATCCGGACTTCGATTCGACTGATTGTTTTTTTAGAAATCAGGTATTTTTTCACATAGAATCCAGATCTACAATTAGATTTTGCAAATCTTGCACCAGAACGTTCAGATCTGTGCCGCAAACTCGCTGCCCTGAAAAATTATCTGCAACCCCACTGATTTTTAAATCAGCGATATCTCCTTCATCCAGACTCCGATTCAGTCGATTTTTTTTTTTGAAATCGGATATTTTTTCACATAGAAACCATATCTGCAATTATATTTAATAGATCTTGCACCAAAATGTACAGATATGATCTGCAAACTCACTGCCCCTGAAATCCTGCAAAATTTAAAAAAAAATTCTCCACTTTTTTGCCCAAGAAAGTGCTCTGATACCACTTGTTGTAGATCTAACCTGGAAATAATATATATCTTATATAAAAATATAAGACAATACAAATAAACCCAGAAATAATATGAAATGATTCTTTATTGATCAAACCCTTATGGTAGGGCAACACCATACATTCACTCCTTAAGGAAGGAGAACACTCCACAAGCCATATGCTTATTCATACAATAGTCCTTGACTATATTTCTTGACATTCTCCATGTGGAGTCTCTAGCCTCTATATAGGCCTCATACATGCAATACCATGAATCATTACCATGGTTCCCTCATACCATCCACTAATACCATGGGCCCATTACATTATTACTAACTACTTGTGGTCCCTTACATGATATGGGTTAACCACTTTCGTTATTACTATGGCCCATCCCATTATTACATTATTACCTTGGGTACCTCCCTTGGTACCCCATATTATCCCCCCTAGGTATATAACACTCCACCCCCCTTAGCATGTTTCGTCCCTGAAACATGGGAAGAAGACAAATAATATGATCTACTCAAAAGAGTAGTCCACTGGTACCATGCACGTCCATCTAGCCATCCAAGAGAAAGGTGAACCCTCGATCTCTCTAGTGCCTCGCTCGCTTGATATGGAAGTTGACCGTGGCAGCTCTTCTGTGTTGATGTGTAGTAGGTGGATCTTCGCTCCTCGCTATCTGTCATACGGGGGTTGTGACTACTTGGTTTCCATCTTGATGGTTGTCTTGCAGGGTGATGTGGGTGATGATAAGTTGAAGTTTTAACCCACGGTGTCTTTTTCTTTAATTCACCCTACTGTGGTGCCTGTTGTGGTGTCTTCTTTTCCAATATGACTTCAACCACTGAGCCCTCCTCTGATGTATCAACACCTGTAACATTTTCTGCTTTAGCCTCTGTTTGTGTTT
>APFE030346946.1:15267-51591 GCA_000404065.3 Pinus taeda
AATATTTTCAATATTTGAATGAAAACATCAGACACAAATTTGAAAACATTGGACACAAATTTTCTCAGCGAGGTTGGAAAACTTTTTGACTAATTAAAGTTGTGAGATTGACATGTTTATCTTTATTATTAAACAATATTTTCAATATTTTAACGAAAAGGAAACAAATTTTCTCAGCAAGGCTGGAAGACTTTTTGACTAATGAAAGTTGTGAGATAAAAAATGCGTATCTTTCTTATTAAATAATATTTTCAATATTTCAATGAGAACATCAGAAACAAATTTTCTCAGCAAGGCTAGAAGACTTTTTGACTAATGAAGGTTGTGAAATTAAAAATGCCCATCTCTATTGTTAAATAATATTTTCAATATTGTTTTTGGGAGGACGGACTATCTTTATTATTAAATAATATTTTCAATATTTCTTTTTGGGGGACGACGGACTGATTATTGATGCCGTGTCATTTTTTCCCCTCTCCGCGTTTACACCCATCGAAAGTTTGAGTTGCTCCACAGTACCACGTCTTCTTCACGATGCCTAAACACGCGGTTTCTCTCATTTTTCCCTTTATAAATACTTCTCCACCCATAGACACTCCAATTCTCCTCTCCTCTACCAATTTGTCTGTTATCATTATCACAAAATAAAATACAAGGAAACATCCCTCCATATATAGGTAATTTTAGTGGCTTAACTTTATTATATTTAAATGAAAATCTTCTAAATCGTAAGGTTTCACCATTAGGAAAATATGAAAAATAGAAAGATTGTATTTAAATAACAATAAATTAAAAGGAAATATGTTTGATGATTTTGAAAGCTTATACTATTTTGGTCTCTTTGACATTAGTGGTAATAGTCTCTCTGGAAATATTCCAAATTCCCTTTCACACCTTAAACAACTAAGAAGACTCCATCTCCATCACAACAAGTTATCAAGGAGCATACCTTCCAACTTGGTAGATTGTATAAATTTGGAATTGCTTGACCTATTTCACAATAGGCTCTCTGGAAGTATACCACATGAAATTGGGAAACTTTCTAATCTACAGTTCTATATGAATTTGTCCAAGAATTTATTAGAAGGTTCCTTGCCCATGGAGATTGGTAAAACTGCAATGGCTCAAGCTAGAGACAATTTTGTTAATCAATTGACTCGGGCAATCCCTCCTACACTTGGAAGTTGCAGTGAACTACAATTATTGAACTTATCTTATAATACCTTTCAAGGGTCTATTCCAGATTCACTAGTAAATTTATAGTCTTGCAAACCTGGATCTCTCTTCCAACTCCTTATCACATGCAATGCCATTGGTCACTCTCAAGAATTTAAAAATGCTTCAAAGTTTAAATTTGTCTTTCAACAATTTCACTGGGGAAATTCCAAAAGGATGGTTATTTGTAAATAGAACAATTGTCATTTCCTTAATTGGAAATCCTAGCCTTTGTGGACCACATATATATCAATTACTTGCATGTCAAACCCCAAGAGATCATTTTGCATTTGTGAAAAGGGTGATACTGCCAGTGAGTGGAGCTACTGCTTTTATACTATGTTGCTTACTTTTGGGATTCCTTTTGAAAAGGAATATGCCTATGCAAAACTTTGATTTCTCACAAGCCATTTTGCAAAAGTTAGAGCACAAAAGGATCTCATATCAAGAGCTTTACATAGAAACTAATGGATTTTCTTAGGCCAACTTGTTGGGAATAGGGAATTTTGGCTCAATTTATAAAGGAATTTTGAGTGATGGCACACTTGTTGCTATGAAAGTTTTCCAATTGCTAAAAGAAAATGTTGAAAAGAGTTTTAGAGTTGAATGTAGTGTCTTGCAAAAGGTTCGACATCGAAATCTAGTCAGAATCATAACCTCATGTTGCAACAATGATTTCAAAGGATTAGTGTTCGAATTTATGTCTAATGGAAGCCCAGAGAAGCATTTGTATCCTAATACAAATGACAACAATGGTGAAGTTGCATGTGAAATGGTACTAAAAATAAGATTGGACATTGCAATAGATGTGGCCCATGCCATTGAATATATTCATCATGATTCTTTCGTGCAGGTAGTGAATTGTGATTTAAAACCAAATAATGTTCTTATTAATGAAGACATGTCAGGGCATGTAACAGATTTTGGTATTGCAAGATTAATTGACGAAACCTCTACAACATCACTTACTTCAACACTTGCTTTGAAATGATATATGGGCTATATTGCACCAGGTATGACATTTAGAATGTTAAATGTTTACTTGTCATTTCTAAATGTCTCATCAACATTTTTGTTTGGAACAATAGAGTAAATTTTGATGAATGTTATCTTGAATGCAGAGTATGGAATCGGTGAACGAGTGTCTAGCAAAGGAGATATTAACAACTATGGCATTTTGTTATTGGAAATGCTTACCAGGAAAAGACCAACTAATGATATGTTTTCTGGAAACATAAACTTGCACAAGTGGGTAAATCTAGCCTTTCCAAGCAGAGTTAAGGAGGTAATTGACCACAACCTTCTTAGGGAGCTGGATGGAGATGAATTTGAGGAAAATAATGTATTCAATTGCATATATTCTCTTATAGAGGTTGGTTTGGTTTGTTCGAAAGATTCACCCAATAAACGACCAACTATGAGAGATGTATTTGGGGGGAAATGAAGTTTCTTCTAGGAGATTACGATAAAGCATATCTAATTTGCTTAGCAATAAAATGCGACAAGGAGTGATACACATGCATCGAATGCCCATAGTTCTTCTTCATTTTAGTTTGTCAAAATTATGATACCATAAGATTTAGGTATTGCCATTATTGATATAGTTACACTTATTTTATTTTTTTAACTTATATTTGTTGAAGAAAACTTTTATTAGTATTTATATCGTCATTATTCATATAATGACTATTTTTTTTTTTAAACTTATAATTGTTGAAGTAAACTTATATTAGTATTTATATCTATATGGCAGTGCTGTCAAAATAAAATGTACATGTTTTTGTGACACAATATTATGTGAATTTCTACATTGGTTTATTTTATCAGCCATTAATGTTTTAATTCTCTAAAAATTAATTCCATTATTTATTTGTTTATATATGAAAATATATAATTATATATAAAAAAATCATTTATAACTTATAAACACATTTTTTTAGCTTAATGAATTGATTTTATGAATTATCTTGGAGTTTAATTATACTTTTGATATTGTTTTTAATTGTTTGACCAAAATTTTGTTAATGTTTACTATCTATTTGTGATTATTAATCGAAAAATTAAATGCTTTAAAAACAATTTATTAACTAGATGAAAAATTTATATCTTAATGTGATTTATTATTATCATTATCCGTAATGTCAATATTCATATCTAAAAAATAAAATCCTCTCTCACAAAAAGCCATATGCAATTAATTGCATTATCTTTAGAGCACAAATGAATAGATTAATATTTTAAATTCAACCATAAGTAACTTGTTTATGTCATTAACAATAGTTTAAATGTTAAATTCTCATTTAAATTTGATTTTTTAAATTTTCATGTAAATCAAAATGATGAAACATCAATAACAATTCTATTCTTTTAAATATATAATTTGAACCATTTAAATTTTAGTGGTATATAATTTGTTTAAATTGTCAATCAAATTTTAAAAGTTGAATTCTAATTTTAAATATGATTTTTAATTCTTTATAAATGAGATTAGTGAGCCACTAATGGAACTTGATGTTGTTTTATATATAATATATTCTTTAAGTATACAATTTTGATCTAAAATCATGTTGAAAGACGTAAAAAATTATATTACGAAACTATGAATTATTATGATTTTAATAATTTCAAATTTTTTTAGTTATATTATAACTATATCATATATAAATTTTCTATCCCCATACATTGTAGGAGACATCCTTAAGAGACGTCCCTACCCTTTCAACCCTTTTTGTCTTCAAATTTCCCTTGTTGACCATGTAGATATTTGGTTTCTTCTAGTAGGGCTTCTTATATCCTAGTGAACAATTCATTTTGATAGTTAATCTTATTGATAAAACAATGAGATATGGAAATTGGCATTTTATGATATGCTCCTATTGATAAAGTAGTGATTGATGAAAGTTAAGTTTTTATGCTAAGATTATCCTCTTTAGTTTCAAATGGATAGAGGTTTGTTGAATATGGTATAAATATGCTATTATTTCAAAATCATAGATCACATAGATTTCATTTCTCAAATTTCTATGTGGTGTGTTCATTGAATTTATCTCAAAATACCTTATTAGGATATAGTCCAAATTCAATTGGAAAATTAAAGTCTTATGAACTTAGATCTTTCTTCCAACTCCCTATTAAGGATAATTCCATTTACTCAATAATTTGAAAATGCTTCAATATTTGAAATTATTTTTCAATAATTTCAATGGGGAATTCCAAAAGGAGGGTTTTTTTCCCAAAAAAGAACAATTTTTATGTCCATTGGAAATTTTATCTTTTCAAACCACAAGCATTCCAATTACCTATCTCTCAAACAACAAGAGGTTATTTTGCATATGTGAAAGAGTATTATTGCTAGTGAGTAGAGTTATTGTTGTTACTGCATTGTCTACTTTTTAGATTCATTTGGAAAGGAAATAAATGTATATTCCCCTTTTTCTTATATAAATGTGCACTCTGAAGATATGCATAATAGATGTTATACAATGTGCACTTGCTTTGTAATTTTGGTGCCTTTAATATAAAAGCTTCCTTCCCGTGGATGTTACAGATTACTTGCTAAAGCTTATGTTGGTGAATTTATAAGTTATCAGGGATAGGTCGAACCCCAAGTTGGGCACACTCAAGGTAAAGCCTTATGTTGCATATATTTTATGTTCTTTTTAGCGTATCATAATTTATATTCTGTTTTACTTACGAAGTTAGATAGCACTGGTTGTATTTAATCTATTAAGTTGTTTGTTAATTCCCCTTTTTTATGGTGTGTTGGATTTCTGAATGTCTTATTGAGTTTATTTTTCGAGCCATGTTTTGATTTTTCATTTATAAGGTGATGATTTCGTAGTTGTGCTACAAAATCTAGTTTTTTAGAAATCAATGGTAGTTGTTACAAAATTGTAGGTCCGCAGAACTAATTAACCATAGTAGGGATGATGACACTAAGCTAAGTATTTAGTTGTGATCTCAATTCGCGATGCACATATAGCTGAACATAAATATTGAGTTATGCCCCGTCATGACTTAGGCCTTGTCTCACCACTACATTTCCTTGAGTCTACTTTTCCACATATAGAAGTGGTAAGAATTTTTATGCTTGTGCATACAACATTGAGATCCTCACGAGTCATTGGATCCTGGGTTGACAAATTAAATGATAAGTGAATACCAATACCTCCTCATATAGGAATCAAATACTCACACTATCATTTTTAGCACCATTTCCAGGGAGGCATTCAAGAGTATTGGGTTTCCTACTTTAGGTCAAATAAGAATGATATTGGGAGTATAAGGGACCAAAGAGAAGTTGTCAACTATTTCCTTTCAGTTACCTACATCCTGGATATCTTGCATTTCAGGAATGATAGATACACTAGAACACCATAGGTAGAAAGAAGAAAATGTATGCTAAGACCCCACATGGTGCGGTAGGAGCCACTTGAACTAACATTCTGGAAAGTGAGAAAGTCAAGGAAAATATTTTAAAGGTCACCCTATTCAAAATAGTATTGTAACATGCTCCCTACTATCCCTAACCCATAATAAAGTTAGAAGGATGCAATTATTATGTTGACCTGACCTCAAATGTTCTATTATGGAGACGGGGTATAAAAGTTTTGACCATTTTTGAACTCCCCAACACCAAAAATAGATAAGACCAATGCATTCATCTCATTGAAACCTTTCCAATGATATAAATTTTATCTTGATCTCACTTACGGATCAAAATATATGATCATTTTAAGATAGCCCATTAAAGCCTTACCACGTCGGCAGTAGTCCCCGCATGTCACCCATGTAGCACATTATGTGGTGCCTACATGGAAACACTGCCACCATTGAAAATTCGCGTGGAAATGTCTCTCGTCACATATAGTCATTAGTCGACCCGTTAGGAGAAACATTATGTAATTTTCATCCAAAGCCCCAACCTCTGACCTAGCCAACCTCTCAACCAACAACTATACCTAACTAATATAACGGGGCTGACTTGCTTCTGACCCCAATTACCCCAACCCCAACCTAGCTTAAGCCCGACCTATAGTCAACTCATCAGTGCTCGAGCCATCGAACCAAAGGCTCTATATGTCTTCCTTTTTTCTGGCATGGGGCCTTCACAGTGATTCTTAATCTGTTCTATGGTTATTTACACACAAAAAATTTGGCATTTCTTTCTGAATTTATGTGGATGAAACCACTCAAGATTTGACTATGTGCCAAGATATGAAACTTGTGACTTCATAAACCTTTTTTCAAATCCATTATTGTGAAATTCATGGCTCAATGCTTTCATGCTATTAAAAAAATATGTTTGAGGCACATGAATAATCTACCCCCAGTGCCACTGGGACAAAAATAAAGCTTGGGCCAATAACATGCCCAGAAAACACACAAAACTATGCATCTAAGTGCACTTCAAAAATTCACAAGGAACTTAACTAGAACCCAATCACAACATAAATATGAATTCCTTTCAAATCACCAAAGCTCACATACACAGAGGATATGATGGAATTTAGTAGCATTTCATTCTAGAAAATTGTATGCATCAACGTAATGAAATAAGCACAGAGATTCACCTATCTCTTATACTTGGGCCATATACTTATCTCTCGACATAGCACCAATGGAATAAAACTAGTCGACTGCAAGCAATCAACATAGCATGATCAAGCAAGGTAAGTTGAATACAACCCACACCAATCAAATTAGCTTAACTGGATAAGACCCATTGAAATGACTCAAACCAGTCGACTCACCTCTATTGGATAGAATCAGTCAAACCAAATTAACCCAATATGAAAACATGAATAATTCCACTACAATGAAGGTATTCAAAACATATGCAATACATTTTTCATTCCAAGTTCATATCCCTAATCATTAATCTATTCAATTAACAACCATGTGTTGACCTATAATAATAACACAAGAAACATAATTAACCATCCCTCATCCATAACACATAACTTTATCACAGTACAAGAATTCACACTCTTCATCACATCATAATCATTAAATGAACATATTGAACTAGTATCATTACAAGCATTAAATCCAGACATTAAACATATGCAGAGTAGTCAAAGTGCAATAGCTTGAGCAAATATATATATTATATTATGATTTAGGCTGCTGAGTCCGGGCTTTCAAATCTCCACCCAAAATCATATTGGACTTCATTGTGGTCCTTTCTTGTATTTAATCACCCCCAGGCTAGATTCCATAGCCTGAGGAGGTTTGCTCATGGGATAGGACCAATGCTACTAGCTGAAATAGGGACTCTAGATGACAAACCACATGCACCTTCCAGTTGAATTATTGCAGACAACCTTTCATAGGGAATCCATAGGTATACCACCTCCACCCTTCATCTGCTCCCTGAAACCAATATATCTCCAAAACTTAGTCTGTAATAGGGAATCTAGAGGCCTCCAACCTCTACCAACCAACCAAACAAGGGAATCCATAGGTCCTCCACCACCAACCTCAATGATACAAGGGAATCTAGAGACTTATGTCTTCACCCTCAATTATATGAGGGAACCTAGAGACTTATATATCCACCCTTAATTATATGAGGGAATCTAGAGACTTATGTATCCACCATAAATTACATTAGGGAATCCAGAGACTTATGTCTCTGACCTCAATTCTACAAGGGAATCTAGAGGCTCCAATAACTCCACTGTTAGTGATAGAAGCACAATGATTCCACCCAATAATGGGAGTCCAAAACTCACTATAAAAAACAAGAAATAAGCAAACTTGGAACTTGTTGTAGCTTCTACAACCCCTCGCCTCAAACATTTTATCCAATATACTTAAATTCATGGAAAATTTTAGGGGTGAATTTTCGCCCTTGGGCTAAATTAAGGGGTTTTATATTTTTATTGGGCGAATATTTTGTATCATAGTACATTGTTACAAATCGCCTCAAATTTATTTTATAAAAAAATTAGGTATGGAGGTTAGCCCACCTTATTTTAAGAGAGAGGGTAAAAAAAGTAAATTTAACCCTTGAAATTAGGAGTTACAATCTTCCATTTGCCCTCATTTTCAAGAAAATGTATTTATGATAGTTATAAATAAAAATATAAATACAGTGGAGGTATGGTAAATAAATAAAAGCTCTTTTTATACTTATTCCAAAGGTATAGTAAATAAATAAAACCTCTTTTTATATTTAGTCCATAACCCTCTTTCTATTTAAGAAGGCTCAAAAACGAGGTTTCATTTAAGTGAATCCTATGGGCCAAATACCATATTTATAAAAGAGGTATAGTAAATTAATAAAAATATAAATGAATGAAAGGTATGATCAATAAATAAGACATTTTTTTATATTTACTCCATATGTCACCTTATATTTATGAACAGACAAGCGTGTAAGTAAATAAAAATATAAATAAAGTGGAGGTATGGTAAATAAATAAAACCTCTTTTATACTTCAAATGTATGTTAAATAAATAAAAATATAAATGAAGTGGAGGTATGGTAAATGAATAAAACCTCTTTCTATATTTAGTCCATAGCTCTCTTTCTATTTAAGAAGGCTCAAAAAATATGTTTTATTTAATTGAATCCTATGGGCCAAATACCATATTTATAAAAAAAGGTTCAGTAAATTAATAAAAATATAAATAAAACGAGAGGTATGGTAAATAAATAAAACATTTTTTCTATTTACTCCATAAGCCACTTTATATTTACGAACACTCAAAAATGTGTTATATTTAGGTGAAGCCTATGGGGCAAATACCATTGGCCAAATTATTATTAATACCATGCAAAAAAACATTATTAACCCTAATATTAGTATTAATAAAAATAAAGATGGCACATGGTATTCACATGGAATGCCCCCTATTTAAAGGGGGGAATTAAGCTAGCATAGATCCATATTTACTCTGGATCAAATATCGTGATATGCAAACTAACATAGAGTGAAAAATATTTGATCCCTCTCGGGGCTTGGCAGATCAAGAGTAAAAATGGATCTTGTAATTTAATATCACTTAAACATTTTAACTTGGTTAAAATAAAAAAAATAAAATAAAAAACAATTATTAATTTTATTAATTTTTATAAATTACTAATAGTAGTTTTTAAGCTGCAGGTTTATGATAATCCATGGTATTGACCCATGGTAATACCATGGTATTTATGTGAGCATAGATTATTTAAAGGGGAAATTGTATCAGCGTAGATCCATCTTAATTTCAGGGCTACCAAGTGCTCGGAGGGATAAATAGATTTCACCCCTCTAAGAGTGGTAGATGTGGAGTTAAGATGGATATATGTTGGTTTTTATGATAATGAAGATATTAAATAGACTTAGGAAATTATATTGTAAAAAAAATCTTAAGGTGAATGGTTAAAGCTACATTTAGTCACTTCACAAAATTTAGTAAAAAATAACGATATCTCCATTAATATTTGTTTTTTTGATTTAACAAAAAAAATTCAAAACAATGAAATCTTAACTCTTTCCGCATCACCCTCGTAGAAGAGAGCTAGTCGCTGCCTAGATTTCCCACCATTTTTCAAACATTCTCAATATGATATCTTCATGAAAAAGTTAAGGTACTGATCTTGGATTAGTTGTTTGAAAAATATGCTGGTTTGTACAACCTTTCATCTTCTTTGCTATTCTTAGTTTTTCATAATGATATGTAGGGGTTGGGTTACTGCACCATATTGTCCTAAAAGGCGGAGATTGTGCACCAAAAAGGAAATTAATCCACATGTTATGACGCTGTTAAAAATGGTATGAAGGTAGTGAATTATGCTAATAAGAAATTTAGATTGGGAGAGACGTAATTAAATTTTATTATTTAATTGAATATTTCCAATTAAAATAATAATAAATCTACATTTATATATTTATATATTGATTGGAAGGCTTCTAACAACGGTCACTTCTTTCCATTAGATCCCCTTCAGGCCTTTGGGATACCTACAACTTCATTATATTATATAATTGGGGCTTGCTACTTGTTGGCGTGTTGGGGTAAACAAACTTGATGTGTTTTTTTTTATCTAGCAGTTGGAGTCTATGGAATAAGAAATAAATTTGATAGCTTGCAAAAGTTGTAGCTTGACAAAAGTGGTAGAGAAAACATTAATCTCTCCTACCATGACAAAAATGGCCACTAAAACTTGCAACATTGTTTGTAGGAAGTGAAAATTATGTTTCTTTTTTCCAAACATGTATGTTAGTATATTACAGTTTAATGAATATGTTTTATTATTATCATATACGGTTTCATACTTTAACAAAACATTCGCCAAGTCTTCACAATGTTTTATTATTCAGTGAAAGATTTTCCAAGATCTTACAAGATTTTATAGTTCAGTGAAAGATTCGCCATGACTTTACAAGATAATATAATATGGTGAGAGATTTTCCAAAAAAATATATATACACATATTATATTAGTGATAAAATCGCCTCCCATTTTTCCTATGTATCATGGGGATTCACCCATTTATTATACATATAAATTTAGGGTGGTTCTTAAAATTTTCCTTGCTTAAATTATGCGCCTCCCTTTTCTTTTGAAGGTCTTAATAAGTATTATTATGTCTTGAGTTGGTTAAATCCTAGATGAGCTAGCTATCATTGAGGGCTATGGTTTCTCATGTTTTCACAAGGCACATTTCCTATGCTCACCTTTGCTTCATTTTGATTTTGATTCTTCTCAATGTATTAGGGTTTGTAGAATTGTTGCTTCATGTATGCACCATGAAGTTTCCTACTATCATGTTATGTATTGCAATCTTCAAGTATGGATTTCGTATTGTACCAATGAAGATTCTATCGTTGTTTTTCTTTGATCCTCATCCCCTCATTTTTATCCCCAAATTTGAATTCTAATGAGCATTTCATGGTAGCTTGCAATCATGGTAATGACGTCTTCATGGTAGTAACTGCATTTCATATAATCCTTCTAATAAAAGAAATTGGAAACATCTCTATCACTTGCATTTGCAAAACCATTAAAACGTCTCTCTCAAAGATTTTATGAAACCCATTTTTATGGAAATGGCTTGGTTAACTAGCTTACGCTTGCAATCTTTTCATCTATTGTACATTCAAAGCTTCAACATTTAGTATTTGTAAAATATCATCTTATGTCTAGAAAGGCCTATAGTTTTAACTAATTGAGATTATGTTTGAGTATGAAAATGATTCCTCTTTAGAGTTCATTTATGAAAGAGATGTTTTACTCTTAATTAGTGCAAACAACCCAAGAAGGAGTTACCAATTGAATGCAACACTCATGGAACATCCTCCGAATTTTCCTATGTTCATATTGGCACATTCTATTGCATGCATTGGTAGTTGCTTAATCTTATGGATGGTTTGGAATAGAAAAAAATCTCTCATTGTGACTACAAACTACTTGTTGGACATGTCCTCCATATGTTATGCTACATGCAAATAACATAGAGTATGGATTCTACAGAGTGAAGATATATTTGAACACAATGAATGTTGTTGTAAAATGTAGATCCTCATGGAATGACTATTCAAAGGACATGTTGTAGCAAAATATAAGTTAAATCCTACATATATACAACTGTTTTTTATTCATGAAGAGATTTTCTAGTCTAGTCAACAAAAGTGATAAATCTATTAAAGATCTAACACATAAATTGGTGTTGCTTCATGAAAACAAGCATCATCAAATATCTCATGGCAGAGGAGTGCCATATGGGTTGACAAGGAAATTTTAAAAAGATTTGGTTCGAAGCTAGCTAGATTTAAAAAATGTGCTTCAGAGGAAAAATATATTCTTGATACACATCATCATGTTTCATTTATTCATGGCAGTAGAGAGTCAAAATTAAATCCGATAGTGTCATCGCTAAAAATGCAAATAGTATTAAGAAGATTCATAATCATATGGTAAAAATAGTTGATGAAAGTGGGAATGCTTGTCCCATCTACTTCTTGTTGTGTTTTCCATGGCACTGGAATCTAGGTTAGGGTCTTAGAATCTCTGACACTACCAATCGAAATACCACAACAAACTATTGTTGGTTAATGATTGTCATTGATGTCAATATGAGCACTATTGAAGGTCGTGACATGGATGATTTTTGAAGATCACACTTGGGGCCCTAATGAATATGCCCTAACTTGTATCCTAGTTCAAATGTCCGTATGCATAAAGAATCCTAAAAACCCCAAGGTTTGTACTATAAAATATCTTAATAGTCGTAAGAAAAAATATTTTTTAGCATCTTGAAGGCAACATGTTACAATGAATCCTCCACTACCTTGTAGAGGAATCTTTCATATTTCCAATGGGCCCTCACTCAGCCTCTAACTCCCAGTAGTCTAAGAGAAATCGATTTTTTAAGATAATATATCTTATTCTCTACCCTAGCCGACCTAAGCTCAGTTATCCTAGTTGGGCTCCCTCCAAAAGACATTTCCCTTTGTTCAAATCAAAAATATGTATAAATATAAGTGTAATACTTCATTTTTCATCCATCATTCGATGAAAATTAATTCAGAGGATAAGACAAGAAGATAAGTTCATGGCTCGTTAACTATAGGAGGCCAAAAAGACACTGTTTAAGGTCAAAACTAAAGAGTGGGTAACCTATGAATACCTCGGCCTAGAAATATTGAATACCTCCTCAGACTTGTTGGGTCAAGCCTCCTTATATCAGACTGATTGATTGCAGTGCCTCAAATCTGGGTTTGAGCAACATAAACTTCAGTGTATTCTTGTGTGGTGATAACTTTGAACTAAAGCCTCGACAGGCCTGTGACAACTCCCTTTTGGACAACTTGGATCAGCTGATAGTTTGGACTGCTGAGGTAGAGGATACCTGAAACTTGAACTTTTGGAGGATATTTAAACTTAGATATATAGCTTCCTATCTTAGTCATAAACCTCCGACCTGAGTATACCAACAAAAAATCTCAGATTTCTATTTTGGATTGAAGTCCAGAAATTCAGACGAGGATTGTAGGCTTGGATCTCATTAGAATTAAAGGATATGTTTGTTCTAAGGGTTCAGGACCTTTGTAAAGAAGGAGAAGACATCTTGTAGCTTGTTTTTTTGGGTGAAGTATTTAGACCTTCAGACCTGTGACAAGGAGTTGACCCATGATAGTTGTTTATAAATCTCACATCAAAAGTCACCAATCATTTAGACTTAAAACCTATGGGCAGTAACGAACCCATGAAGAATTGAAGGTTGGAACAGTGATAAGTTTGGAGGCATGAAATAATAAATAATTTATGATTCTGAACCATGAAGTGAAAAGTCTTGGATAGTGAAGCACTAGGAGTCTTGGAAAGTATTGAAAGAATTTTTGGACAGTGAAGCATTAGGAGTCTGTAAAGCATACTTGGACAATGAAGCATTAGCAATTTTGGAATCTTTGACAAGTGAAGTATTGAATAGTCAAGAGTATTTAGTGAACAAATTGGAAGTTTGCAACAAACTTGTGGAGCAATTATTGTAAGTTACTTATTCATTTTATTAAAAAAATTAAAGGGTTGGTGCCCTAGGGGTTGGAGCCTCTAAAAATAAGGTTGGAGCCTTAGAGGGTGGAGCCTCCTAAAAGGCCAAGTTGGAGCTTGGAAACAGGGTGGAGCCTTGTAGATTGAAGGGTTGGAGCCCTCAAACATCATTGTTCTCAGACATTTGTAAAAAGAGGATTGGTATCCTCACTTGTTCCTAATATAATTCTGATTTGTTTTTACTTTTTTTTCCTGATTATAATTGGGAAGAATAAGAAATATTATATTATATTAGGAACAAGTGAGGATACCAATCCTATTTTTACAAAAGTGAGGATACCAATACTTGGATGCCGATTTATGTGGACCAACCAACACTCCAACACTACATGGTGAAACGTAATTTGCTCTATTTGTAGATGATTATACTAGAATGATGTGGGTGTTCTTTATAAAGTTTAAATTTGAATCTTTTGACTATTTTAAGAATTTCAAAGCTCTTTTGGAAAATGAAAAAGAATAAAAAATCAAGTGTCTTAGAATAGATAGAGGAGGAGAATTTACTTCAAAGGAATTCAATGATTTTTCTGAAATGCATGGAATAAAAAGAACTTTTTGTAGCTAGATCTCCTAAACAAAATGGCGTAGTGGAAAGAAGAAATAGAATTGTGCAAGAAATCGTGAGAACAATGTTACTAGAAGTTGATTCACAAGCTAAGTTTTGGAGAGAAGCAGTTGGGGAAGGAATGTATACCTTGAATAGAGCCCAACTAAGACCAAATATTAACAAAAATCTGTACAAATTATTGAAAGGAAGACCTACTTTAGTAAAATATTTTAGAATTTTTGTAAGTACATGCTTTTTGAAGATCAATGATGACTCACTAATCAAGTTTTATTCTCACGTTGACGAAGGAATTTCTGGGATATTCTACAAGGAGCAACCGAAAGGGTTTTATCTAGCAGAAGGAAAATACTTTGTATGTAAGTTACAAAAGGCGTTATACTGATTGAAACAAGATCTTAGAGCTTGGTTCACAGGATTGGATCATTATCTACATCAACAAGGTTTTAAAAGGGGGTGGAAGGAAGTAAACTCTACATGAAAGTGGACAAGGATAAATTTCTAGTCACTCTCGTATATGTTGATGATCTGATTTTTTCTAGCAACAATGATGAGAGGAGTCATGAATTTGCTCAAAATATGTGTAAGGAATTTGAAATGTCTATGATTGGTGAATTATCTTACTTCCTTGGACTGCAAGTAACTCAAACTAAAGCAGGTATGTTCATATCCCAAGAAAAATATCTTAAAGGTGTGCTTAAGAGATATGGGATGGAAGAATGTGCTCCTACGAGCACACTAATGACTACAAATTGAAAATTAAGCAAAGATCATGAATCCCCTTCGGTAGATGCAACTCTTTACAGGTCAATAATGGGAGCTCTTATATACTTAACTACTTCATAGCTTGATATTATGCAAGCATTAAGAATGGTGGTAAGATTTCAATCAACTTCTAAGGAATCCCATTTGTTGGCTATGAAAAGAATTCTCAAATATTTGAAAGGTACTCCTAATTTTGGCCTATCGTATCCCAAAAGCACAACTCTTACCGTGACAACATACACCGATGTTGATTGGGCTAGAAGCGTAGACGATAGAAAAAGCACTCGCGGAAATGCATTCTTCATGGGAGATTGTCTTATATCTTGGCTCAGCAAAAACAAATCTTCTATATCTCTCTCCATAGCTGAAGCTGAATATATAGCTGCAACAGATTGTTGTACACAAATATTATGGATGAAGGAAGCATTGAAATATGTCAACATAGAGACTAACCAACCAATCATTATCTATTGTGACAACAACTGCGCATCACTCTTTCGAAGAATCCGATAATGCACTCGAAGACAAAACATATTCCAATCAAATACTACTTTCTCCCAGAAAACGTTATAAAACAGAATATCATATTGGAATATGTCAATACAAAGGAACAAATTGCAGATATCTTCACAAAACCCCTATCACGAGAAGCATTTGAATACCTTCGCTAAAAGATGGGGTTCATTGCTCTTGCATAACATTAAGACAACACATCAAAAAGGGTAAGAGCACCATGATAGGGGAAGAAGCATGAAAAGAAACAACTTGTTGGGGGGGTGCTTGGACACCCCATTTGTCATGATGTTAAAGGGGGAGAAAATGTTGGAAGAGAGAATATTTCCATCAATGACAAAGGGGGAGATTGTTGGACAATAATTGTCATTGACGTCAATATGAGCACTACTGAAGGTCATGACATGGATGATTGTTGAAGATCACACTTGGAGCCATAATTAAGATGTCCTAAACTTTATCCTAGTTCAAATGTCCTTATGCATAAAGAATCATAAAAACCCTATGGTTTGTACTATAAATTTATGAACAATCACAAAGAAAAAAAAATTTAACATCTTGAAGGAATCATGTTACAATGAATCCTCCACTACCTTGTAGAGGACTCTTTCCTCTTTCCAATGAGCCCTCACTCAGCCTCTAACTCTGAGTAGTCTAAGAGAAATCGATTTTTTAAGATAATATATCTTATTCTCTACCCTAGCCAACCTAAGATTAGTTATCCTAGTCAACCTCCCTCTAAAAGACATGTCCCTTCATTCAAATCAAAAATATGTATAAATATAAGTGTAATAATTCATTTTTCATCCATCATTTGGTGATAGGATTAGAGAAGAATATAATTTCACAGCTCGTGAACTATAAGAGGCCAAGAAGACAACGTTTAAGGAAAAAACTGAAGAGTGGGTAACATGTTAAGACCTCGGCCTAGAAATATTGAAGACCTCCTCGGACTTGTTGGGTCAAGCCTCCTTATTTCTTACTGATTGATTATAGTGCCTCGGATCTCGGTTAGAGAAACATAACCTTCATTGTATTCTTCTGTGGTGATACTTTTGAATTCAAGCCTGAATAGAGTTGTGACAACTCCCTTTTGAACATCTCAGATCTGATGATAGTTCGAACTGCTGACAGTAGAGGATACTTGAAGCTTGAAATTGTGGAGGACATTTAAACTTGGATAGATAGCTTCCTATCTCAGCCATAAACCTTGGACCTGAGTATACCTAAAACAAATCTCAGATTTCGATTTTGTATTGAAGCCCAGAACTTTGGACCAAGATTGTAGGCTTGAATCTCATTAGAATTAAAGGATATATTTGTTCTAAGGGTTTGTAACCTTTGTAAAGAAGGAGAAGACCTCCTGTAGCTCAGTTTTTTTGGTGAATTCTCTATACCTTCAGACCTGTGACAAGGAGTTGATTTGTGACAATTGTTTATAAAGCTCACATCAATAGTCACCTATCATTCAGACTTAAAACCTCTAGACAGTGATGAACCCATGAAGAATTGAAGGTTGGAATAGTGATAAGTTTGGAGGCATGAACTAATAAATAATTTATTATTATGAATAGTAAAGTGAAAAGTCTTGGACAATGAAGCACTAGGAGTCTTGGACAATCTTGGAAGCATATTTGGATAATGAAGCATTAGGATTCTTGAAAGCATACTTGGACAGTGAAGCATTAGCATTTTTGGAATATTTGACAAATAAAGTATTGGGCAATCAAGAGTCCTCAATCAACAAATTGGAAGTCTGGAGCAAACTGGTGGAGGAATTAATGTAATTCACTAATTCATTTTATTAAAAAAGTTAAAGGTTTGATGCCCTAAGGGGTTTGAGCCTATAAAAACAAGGTTGGAGGCTTAAGAAGGATAGGGTTGGATCCCTAGAGTTTGGAGCCTCATAAAAGCCCAAGTTGGAGCTTCATTAAAGCCCAAGTTGAAGCTTGGAAACATGTTCCATAAAAGAAATGAAGGACTTTGATGACCTAAAAAAGGACAAACTTCATGGGATTCACATTGCATATGAAATAAGAAAATAAATCCAAAACTCTAAGGAAGCAACATTAAAGGATTCAAAAACAATGAAGAAATGAAATAATTATAGCAGTGATGATTCCAATAACGAAACAAAACTAGCACAATTCATGAAGAAACTAAGGAAAGGTCTAAACTCAAAGCTAAATATCCTCTCATTTGTTTTAAGTGTAGTAGAATAGGACATTATGTTGCAAATTGTCCTCATAAACATGATAGTGATGAAGAAGATGAATATAAAAAGAGGATTTTCAAGAACATAGAGTCAAATAAGAAGAATTTATTCTCCAAACAACTTGACTTCAATGAAGAAAAATTCGTGATTACAAAGAAAAAATAAACTAAAAGTACCTTTCTACTCAAAACTGATAACGATGAATCTGATGAAGAGGATGACAATGTTGGAAGTAGTGAAGTATTTTTCATCGTGTTTACAAATGATAATGATTAAGAAAAAGAAGATGAAGGAAAAGTAGTTGAATTACTAATGGGTGTTATTGAAGAAAATGAGAAATTGAGGAAGAATATCATTTCTCTCAAAATAGAAAAGGAAAAAGCAAAATTGAAGGAATAAATTTTGAACAACAAGCTAAAAGAAAGAGAAGAAATATGTGAGTAATGTGAAGTTGAAATTGTCTTTCTAAAGAAAGAGTTGAATCAGGTTAATTAGAGCTGGAAAAGCTCTCAAACTCTTGATAAAATCCTTAATACTCAAATATCACAACATGATAAGACTGGAATTGGTTTCAAACATGAATCATCAAGTTTGAAGAAGAATGCCAATGAAGAAACCCAAAGAAGCTATGCTAACATGCTTTGCAATCATCTAAAAGAGAAGAAGTCATTCCACCAAGAACAAATATCCACTTACAACAACCCAAGGAATGAAGGAAGTTATCTCCAAAAAAGAATGTTACATCAAGTCAAGGCTATTCTAACAAGTATCAAGCTATCTTTCTTGGTTGTTGTTTCTATTGTAAAAATTTTGGTCATCAAGCTAAGGATTGCAAGGATTATAAGGATAATAGCTCAAGGAGATATAGGGCCAATTATCAGAGCAAGCCACTTAGCTCAAAAGAACAAGGTCAAATCAAGACCTATAATTTTTTTCATCCTTTGGCTAAGTATGACCTAGCATGTTCAAAATGCAATGGTTTTGGCCATGATACACAAAATTGTCCATTTATATCAAAAAGGGAAGAGTTGAAGGAGGAACCCACTACAGATAAATGTCACCTAGCTTCATGTGCACAAAGTGATGGAAATCAATGGTTTGTGGATAGTGGATGTTGAAGACACGTGACAAGTGACCAAAATAAGTTTATCGCATTAAACAAAAACGCTGGAAATGTATCCTTTGGAAGTGGATCTACTAAAAATGTTGGAAAATAGATGGTTCTCTTGTTAATGGAAAGGGAAAAACACAAAATTCACTACTGGTAGAAGGACTAAACAAAATCTTCTAAGAATTAGCCAGATTTGTGACCAAGGACATAATGTTATCTTTAGTACTAAAGGTTGTGAGATAAGAAAATAATATTTAGGAGAACTTGTGGGAAAAGGAGTGAGAGCACTAGATAACGTATACATTTTATGTAAAATTCAAGAATAAAAATGTTATATGGGTCAAGAAAATGAAGGTTGGTTATGGCACAATCGATTGGGACATCTAAACTTTCAAAACTTGGTTAATATCATAAAACAAGTGAAGTGAGGGACATTCCAAAAATTATAAAGTCATAACAGGTTGTGTGTGGCCCATGTTAATGTGGAAAGAAAACTAGAACTTGCTTCGAGACCAAGGAATTCTCAACATCAAAACCTTTGGAGATCATACATGCAAATTTATGTGGACCAACCAAAACTCCAACATTACAAGGTGAAAGGTAATTTTCTCTATTTGTAGATGACTATAGTAGACTGATGTGGGTGATCTTTATAAAATTTTAATCTGAAGCTTTTGAATGTTTTAAGAATTTCAAAGCTCTTGTGGAAAATAAAAAAGAATAAAAAATCAAGTGTCTTAGAACAAATAAAGGAGGAGAATTTACTTGGAATGAATTCAATGATTTTTGTGAAATACATGGAATAAAAAGATAACTTTCCATAGCTAGAACTCCTAAACAAAATGGAGTAGTGGAAAGAAGAAATAGAACTATGCAAGAAATGGTGAGAACAATATTACTAGAAGTTGATTTGCAAGCCATGTTTTTGAGAGGAGCAGTTGGGGTGGCAATGTATACCTTGAATAGATCCCAACTAAGACCAAATAATGACAAAACTTCATATGAATTATGGAAAGGAAGACCTGCTTCAGTAAAATACTTTAGAATTTCTGGAAGTAAATTCGTTATGAAGATCAATGATGACTCACCAGGTAAGTTTGATTCTCGTGTTGATGAAGGAATATTTCTAGGATATTCTACAAGGTGCAAGCATACAAATGTGACAATAATCGACTACAAAATATAGTAGAAAGCATTGATGTAAATATCGATGAGGCGCTTCCAAAAAACGAAATTGAAGTCTGTGAAGAAGATTCTATTCTTGAATAATCTGAAGAAGATACAACAAAGGAAGAAGAGGATCAAGAAAATCAAAAGGAACCATCTCAAACTCCATCAAAAGTGAAAATTGTTCAAAAACACCATCCAGAAGAACATATTATTGGGAATGCAGATGATGTAATACAAAACCGAAGAAATATGACAAATACAATAAGAAAATATAATGTTTCCTTATTGTCCATGGTAGAACCAATATACTTTGCTCAAGCTAATAAGGACCCTCATTGGGTGAATGCTATGAAAGAAGAAATTTTTCAAATTGAAAAGAATGAAACATGGGAACTTGTACCTCATCCAAAAGGTAAAAATATTATTGGAACCAAGTGAGTGTTCAAAAACAAAATGAACCAAGATGGAAAATTATCAAAAATAAGGCAAGGCTTGTTTGTAAAGGATACTCACAACTTGAAGGAATTAACTTTTAAGGCACTTTTTCCCCCGTAGCTTGATTGGAATCTATAATAATGTTTTTGGCATTTTCTTGTTCAAAAGGGTTCAAAATCTATCAAATGGATGTGAAATCATAATTTCTTAATGGTGACCTAAAGGAAGAAGTCTACATGGAGCAATCAGAAGGGTCTAATCTAGGAGAAGGAAAAGACTTTGTATGTAAGTTAAAAATGCGTTATATGTATTGAAACAAGCTCCTAGAGCTTGGTACACAAGATTGAATCATTATCTACAACAACAAGGTTTTAAAAAGGGTGTGGCAGGAAGTAATCTCTACATGAAAGTGGACAAGGATAAATTACTAATCACTCTTGTATATGTGGATGATCTACTTTTTGCTAGCAACAATGATGAGATGAGTGATGAATTTGCTCAAAATATGTGGAAGGAATTTGAAATGTCTATGATTGGTGAATTATCTTACTTCCTTGGACTACAAGTAACTCAAACTAAAGCATGTATGTTCATATCCCAAGAAAAATATCTTAAAGACATGCTTAAGAGATATGGGATGGAAGAATGTGCTCCTATGAGCACACCGATGACTACAGATTGCAAATTAAACAAAGATAATAAATCCACTTCAGTAGATGCAACTCTTTACAAGTCGATAATTAGAGTTCTTCTATACTTAAATGCTTCACGGCCTGATATTGTGCAAGCAGTAGGAATGGTGGAAATATTTCAATCAACTTCTAAGGAATCACATTTGTTGGTTGTGAAACGAATTGTTAGATATTTGAAAGGTACTCCTAATTTTTGCCTATGGTATCCCAAAAGCACAACTCTTACCGTGACAACATACACCGATGTTGATTGGGTTGGAAGCGTAGACGATTGAAAAAGTACTAGCGGAAATGAATTCTTCATGGGAGATTGTCTTATATCTTGGCTCAACAAAAACCAATATTCTATATCTCTCTCCACAGCTGAAGACGAATATATAGTTGCAGCAGATTGTTGTACACAAATATTGTGGATGAAGGAAGCATTGAAATATGTCAACATAGAGATTAATCAACCAATTGTTATCTATTATGACAACACCAGCGCCATTAGTCTTTCAAAGAATGTGGTAATGCACTCGAAGACAAAACATATTCAAATCAAATACCACTTTCTCCGAGAACAAGTTGCAAAACAGAATTTCAGATTGGAATATGTCAATACAAAGGAAAAAATTGAAGATATCTTCACAAAACCCCTACCACTAGAAGCATTTGAATATCTTCCCCAAAAGATGGGGGTCATTGCTCTTGCATCACATTAAGACAACACATCAACAAGGGTACGAGCAACATGACAGGGGGAGTATCATGACAAGAATCAACTTGTTAGGGGGAGTACTTGGACACCCTATTTAACATTGATGTCAAAGGGGGAGAAAATTTTGGAAGAGAGAATATTTCCATTAATGACAAACGGGGAGATTGTTTGTCAATAATTGTCATTGATGTCAATGTTAGCACTATTGAAGGTCATAACATGGATTATTGTTGAAGATCACACTTGAAACCCTAATGAAGATTCCATAACCGTTATCCTAGTTCAAATGTCCTTATGCATAAAGAATCCTAACAACCCCTGGGTCTGTACTATAAATTTATGAACAATTATAAATAAAATTATTTTTTAACATCTTGAAAGCATCATGTTACAATGACTACTCCACTACCTTGTTGAGGACTCTTTCCTCTTTCCAATGAGCCCTCACTCAGCCTCTAACTCAGAGTAGTCTAAGAGAAATCGATTTTTTAAGATAATATATCCTATTCTCTACCCTAGTCAACCTAAGATTAGTTATCCTAGTCAACCTCCTTCCGAAAGACATGTCCCTTCATTCAAATCGAAAATATGTATAAATATAAGTGTAATACTATATTTTCAATCCATCATTCGATGAATATTAATTCAGAGGATAAGACAAGAAGATAAGTTCACAGCTTGTGAACTATAGGAGGCCAAGAAGACAATTTTTAATGTCAAAACTAAAGAGTGGGTACCCAGTGAGGACCTCCTCCTAGAAAGATTGAAGACCTCCTTGGACTTATTGGGTCAAGCCTCCATATTTCATACATATTGATTACATTGCCTCGTATCTGGGTTAGATAAACATAACCTTCGATGTATTCTCCTCTAGTGATACCTTTGAACTGAAGCCTGGACAAACCTGTGACATCTCCCTTTTAGACAACTCAGATCAGCTGATAGTTAGAACTGATGACAGTAGAGGATACCTAAAGCTTGAACCTGTGGAGGACATTTAAACTCGAACATAAAACTTCTTATCTCAATCATAAACTTCGTACTTGAGTATAGCTACAACAAATCTCATATTTTCGTTTTGGATTGGAGCAAAAACTTTGGACGAGGATTGCAGGCTCGGACCTCATTAGAGTTAAAGGATATATTTGTTCTAAGGGTTCAGAAACTTTGCAAAGAGGGAGCATACTTCCTATATGTTTGTGTTTTTGGTGACTTCTCTATAACTTCGGACTTGTGACAAGGAGTTGACCTATGACAATTTTTTATAAAGCTCACATTAATAGTCACCTATCATTCAAACTTAAAACCTCTAGACAACGATGAACCCATGAAGAATTGAAGGTTGGAACAATGATGAGTTTGGAGGCATGAACTAATAAATAATTTATGACTTTGAACAATGAAGTGAAAAGTCTTCGACAGTGAAGCACTAGGAGTCTTGGACAGACTTGGAAGCATATTTGGACAGTGAAGCATTATTAGTATTGAAAGCATACTTGGAAAATTAGGCATTAACAGTTTTGGAATATTTGACAAGTGAAGTATTGGATAGTTAGGAGTCTTCAATGAACAAATTGGAAGTCTGGAATAGACTTGTGGAGCAATTAATGTAATTCACTTATTCATTTTAATAAAAAAGTTAAAGGGGTGGTGCCCTAGGTGTTGGAGCCTCTAAAAGAAAGATTGGAGCCTTTAGAAGGATAGGGTTGGAGCCCTAGAGATTGGAGACTCATAAAATCCCAAGTTGGATATTGGAAATAGGTTGGAGCCTGGTAGATTGAAGGGTTGGAGCCCTCAAACATCATTGTACTCAAACTTTTGTAAAAGGGCAATTGGTGTCCTCACTTGTTCCTAATATAAATCCTATTATTTATTTTTCTGATTATAATTATGAAGAATCTTAATTGGTAAACATAACAATTGAAGAGAAATATCGATTCACCCCCCTCTTAGTATTTCCAACAACTTTGCACAACAGAATATAAACAAGAGTAAATCAACACTTGTGCAAATGTTTATACAATTTTCAACAACCCAACTTTGTTATATTAAAAAACTATAATATAATTATCTAGGGCTCCTATACTAGGGATAGTGGCCCTTGTTGACCACTATGTGTCAACGACCCATAGCAGGGCACCCCCTTTTTTTGCAAAAGGGATAGCACCTGATCGATGTGTTTGTGCCATCCAAGTTATCATCATTAGCTTGACTTCCAAGATGTTATGTAAACCCATGTCGCATGTGTATAATGTAAATAATTTTAGTAGACCCATGTCATGTATGTAACAACCTAGGTAAACTTATCTTTCTAGTGACGATCTCCATTTTGGGATGTTTTTTGTCTCACCTATCCATTCTCAGATGGTCGGCAGAGTTTTCCCCTTCATTCTTACCCCAAATATAGAATGGATTTTGTTGCTAGAGTCTTAGGCGAGTCCTAGCGTTCTTAATCGAGACTATGTAAAAGTGATTTGGGAATAATCCTAACTATTTGGTTAGGTTATTTTATTACAAATTACCGGGTTTGTTGGATTATATTTGTGTCACATAAATAGGTAGTCTGTGAGGGTCTATTACAAATGGGTTTTCTCCCTTATGATGTAAAAAATATAAAAATCATGATGTAAAGTGTCTTGAGGGTTGTGTTGGCTTGTTTGGGCCTGACCCAAGTTCGAAAGAGTTATTTAGCCAAAGAAATCCCACAGCTACCGACCCTTTCAGCAACTTCCCGCGGAGCGCAGACTGAGGTCTCACTCGAGGTAGCAGGGGAGGGTGCTGGAACCAGGTTTCCACACCCTAGGGATATCTAGATGTGTATTGGAGGGTTCATGCACTGTTCCATAACTCCGTACTGCTTGACCTTCGCGCTGATCTAGGGTGATTATAATTTTCTTATTCATGCGCTATTCTATTTGAAGGAAGCAGTTATGATTCAAAACTATTCAACAGGGTCTTTAAGCAAACATTTAACCAACATAATTTATTTGCACACCAAATGAACCTAGATTTGCATACATTCATCACATTTGCATAACCAAATATATAAAGGTAAACCATAAAGACAGATGTGCAATAATACAGAATTATAGAAGCAAACTTATCTTTATTATTATTCTTCACCAATACATCCAGATCTACCCTGCGCACTCAGCTGCAAGGGTCCGCGCACACAGTTGCGGACTTTCTAGGCCTTTGCACACATAGATGCAGAGCCTCTACCTATTACCTAACCCTCGACTCAGACTTACAGACGCTTTCAGACTATCTTCTTTAAGAACCCATTACATCTTCTTTTCCAAAAGAACTCCCTTTCCCTCATAGAGCCGCACTCTATTTATACCCTTTCCTAGCCTGCGATCTCTATGCTGGCCGACTCTATTTACATTACTTTTTATTATTTTCGGTGTTATATACGTAGGGGGGATAATATGGGGTACCAAGGGAGGTACCCAAGGTAATAATGTAATAATGGGATGGGCCATAGTAATAAATAAGGTGGTTAACCCATATCATGTAAGGGACCACAAGTAGTTAGTAATAATGTAATGGGCCCATGGTATTAGTTTAATGGTATGAGGGAACCATGGTAATGATCCATGGTATTGCATGTATGAGGCCTATATAGAGGCTAGAGACTCCACATGGAGGATGTCAAGGAATAGTCAAGGATTATTGTATGTACAAGCATATGGCCTGTGGAGTGTTCTCCTTCCTTAAGGAGTGAATGTATGGTGTTGCCCTACCTTAAGGGTTTGATAATAAAGAAGCATTTCTATCTTATTTCTTGGGTTTATTTCTATTGTCTTGTATTTTCATATCAGAGGTATAACAAGTGGTATCAGAGCACTTTCTTGGGCAAACAGTGGAGATTTTATTTTTTTTTGTTATTTCGGGGCCGGCGAATTTGCAGATCAGATATGTATATTTTGGTGCAAGATCTGCAAATTCCAATTGCAGATCTAGATTTTATGTGAAAAAATACCCGATTTCAAAAAACAAATCGGTCGAATCGGAGTCCGGATGAAAGAGATATCGCTGATTTAAAAAACAAGTGGGGTTGTAGACAATTTTCAGGGCAGCGAGTTTGCGGCGCAGATCTAGATGTCCTGGTACAAAATTTGAAAAATCTAATTACAGATATGGATTCCATGTGAAAAATTACCCGATTTCAAAAAACAAATCGGTCGAATCGGAGTCCGGATGAAGGAGATATCGCTGATTTAAAAATTAGTGGGGTTGTAGATAATTGTTCGGGGCAGCGAAATTGCGGCGCAGATCTGGACATCCTAGTGCAAGATCTGCAAAATCTAATTGTAGATCTGGATCCTATGTGAAAATATACCCTATTTAAAAAACAAAATCGGTCGAATCAGAGTCCAGATGAGGGAGATATCGCTGATTTAAAATCAACTATTTTTGCAGAAATTTTGGGGACGACGGTAAAGTTGCAGCGTAGATCTGAAATTCTAGTGCCTAGATCAAAATTTCTATCACATGGGCAGATGCAGAATGGTTGTTCTATTTCCAAAAATAGGTCATAATAGGGATTCTGAGCAATATTGACTAAACGGTGACAATTTCAAATTTTCACCAAGTAAGTGAATTTTTTTTCAAAACCCTCTTCATGGCTTTTACAGGAAAAGATAATGGTCTTACTATTGAAGAATACATAAAAAAACACAAGTCATTATGGGCACATAATTGGAGAACTTTTGTAGTGTTTAATTTTGAAGATGAGGCAGCCACATGGTGGGGATTACTTAACCAAACGAAGTGTTCCAACCTGCCCGATGAAGAATTTGAAAAATTACTTTTAGACAGATGGTCTCATGCCAAAAAACAAGATAAGGAGAAACATGTGGAGCTATTTCCTACTGGTATATCCTTATTACAGGTTCATGGATTGATTCAAAAGGAGAAAATCATTGTTTCTATAAATCCTAGTTGCAAGCATAATTTTATCAATGTTAACTTGGCGAAAAAATTGCAAATTCCAGCGAAACACATTGAAAACACACAAGTGGATGATGAGGATGTTCAAGTGTACAAGGATTTGAAGGTTTCTATGGATAAGTATGTGTGTTGCATGGTGATTTTTATACTTTAGCGATGGATAATATGGATGTTGTTTTGGGATATTCTTGGATGGAATCTATGGGTACTATCAATATTAATGTGCAGAAGAAATTCTTGAAACTCTGGTATAAAAAGAAGAAAATTACATTACAGGATATTTCCATCAATAAACAGGTAGAGTCCAAGGAGGCTGAAGCAGAAGATGTTCTAGGGATTAACATATCAGATGATGAGTTAGTGATGATCGACAATCAAACACAAACATAGGTTGAAGAAGTTACAGGTGCTGATACATCAGATGAGGGTTCAGTGGGTGAAGTCATATTGGAAAAGAAGACACCACAACAGGCACCACCTCAGGGTGAATTAAAGAAAAAGACACCGTGGGTTAAAACTTCAACATATCATCACCCACATCACCCCGCAAGAAAACAACCAACACGATGGCAACCAATTAGCCACAAGGACAACAACCCGCATATGACGGATGGCGAGGAGCGAAGATCCACCTACTACACATCAACACAGAAGAGCTGCCATGGTCAACTTCCATCTCAAGCGAGCGAGGCACCAGCGAGAGAAAGGGTTCACCTTTCCCTTGGATGGCTAGATGCACGTGCATGGTACCAGTGGACTACTCTTTTGAGTAGATCTTATTATTTATGTTCTTCCCATGTTTCGGGGACGAAACATGCTAAGGAGGGTGGAATGTTATATACCTAGGGGGGATAATATGGGGTACCAAGGGAGGTACCCAAGGTAATAATGTAATAATGGGAATGAGCATAGTAAAATAAATAAGGTGGTAAACCATATCAATGTAGGGACCACAAGTAGTTAGTAATAATGTAATGGGCCCATGTTATTAGTGGATGGTATGAGGGAACCATGGTAATGATCCATGGTATTGCATGTATGAGGGCTATATAGAGGCTAGAGACTCCACATGGAGGATGTCAAGGAATAGTCAAGGATTATTGTATGTACAAGCATATGGCTTGTGGAGTGTTCTCCTTCCTTAAGGAGTGCATGTATGGTGTTGCCCTACCTTAGGGGTTTGATAATAAAGAAGCATTTCTATCTTATTTCTTGGGTTTATTTCTATTGTCTTATATTTTCATATCAGAGTTATAACATTCGGGCAAACTACCCTTTGACTCAATCTATTATACTTCACACTCCGCATATTGCGGAATTTTTACAATATCTAAATATTACTTCTTGGGCTTTCTACCCCAAAACCCTTACGTGGGACCTCTGCTACCCAATAAGTTGGAAAAATAATTTATCCCCTCATAGGTTAATTAATCAAATTTTTTGACCAAAAATTAATTAAAATCCTAAGTCAAACATTTAATTAATTCTAGGTCCTAGGTAAATTTAAATTCTCCAAAGGAAAAATTCGTCGGTCCTAAAAAATTAAATTTTAAAAGGTTTCGGGACTAAAGTAAATTAATTATTTTGATAAATTTTAAACCTTTAATCCCTGGGGTTTAAGACAAAGTCAAAATTTTGGGGAAATTAACTAATTTTTATTATTTTTGAGTTAATTAAAATGCATTTAATTAAAAATTTCGAATTTCCCCAAATATTTAAATATTTTGACAGATGAGATTAAAATAAATTTTAATCTTCATCAATGGTTGATATTTCTTTGACGAGGATCACTCAAACTAGCTGTTGGAGGATTCATCTTTAAATAGGAAGTCATTTGTAAGTTAATGCATCTGATCTCTAAGTTGTGTGCTAAGCAAAATGCTCCTGTCTAATTTTTTTGGATAATAAAGAAAGACTTTGGGGTTAATTTTTGCTAGTGTTGCTCTTCATGGGAATACTATAAGATGTTTTATTTTCACGAATATTTTTTTCTAAAGCCATTGATGATAACTTCTAAAGAGTGATTTGAGTACCGGTATCTTACTCAGTTGCTAGGGTTTGAATAAGAATTTAAATTTTGAATGTAATAGCAAGTATCTGGATCAAGTTTTGCAAGGAAATATTGAGTTAGATCATTGGGCATTAGGGGAAGTTTTCAGTTGGACCAGCCAACTCATGATCTGTGTTTTCTGAAGAGCCCAGCTAAATAAGCTTCGGGATTATCATAATATTTTCATTTTATGATGCATGAGGGTTTCAAGCTAGCACCTCCTTTTAATTTTTTTTTTTTAATCATTGTGCTTATCTGATAGATCTACTAATTAGAGCTATTAAACACTAGATCAAGGGAACGAAGTTGGACTCATATTCCTCTTGATCTATTCCATTGTGAATATTGTAGTTTATTTGTATGTAGTTAATTTTCACTATCCTTTGTATAGATCTAATAGTTCGTAAATTTTTTATTTATTTATTTTGTAAATAACTTTAGGATTTTAAAATTATTTAAGTTTAAATTTTGTAGTTTAAATTTCTTTTAGTTGGATTTAACTTATAATCCCTAATTTTTTTTTTTTGTCTCACATTCAAAACTTCAAAAAGGTTTCTCTAATTTGTACCTATATATGCCAACCTTTCACCTTATATTATTTTACTAACTCATTACATTATTCCTTCATGTATATATAATTTCTTGTGTCCTTATTTTATTTTTATTTTTATTGTAAATATTTTATTTTGATATTTGTAAGATTTAAAATTTTGTATATATATGTTTTAAACTTTAACCTTCTGTATGCATATATTTTTACGTATCATTTATCATCTATCTCCTTTCATTTTTGTTCTCACAGGTATTGGGAGCGTACAGATATCTTTTGAGGTAGGGGTGCAATTATCATTTATCAATTTCATGGAGGTAGTCTATCCATTTGGAAGGGACCGAGGGGATTTCTTTTAGCACTCTTGTGCCTCTGTACATTAACGAAAATTCATTTCATAGAGGTCGTACTTAAATATCTATGGCTCAGGTTTCATTTTTTAACACTCTCAATAACCGGTTGTAGGGCTATTTGGATCCATCTAGCCCAAAGAAACCTAGCCATAAGCTTAGCAATGCATTTTTGAGGGTTTGAGGGAGGTTTTTCAATGCAAATTCGAAATTATCTGGGCATAAAAATTTCGTGGAAAATTTTGGAGTGACAGGGGTTTGAAGCCATGATCTTACCTTTGTTCTTTGGCAAGCACAATTTATAAATTCCTAAGGATTTTTATCACTTGGTTGGGACTTGTCTAAAGGCTAACCCTTGCTTTTGTTTGCAGGCTTATGCCCATCATCTTAGAAGGTTTTTGTCATTGTTTAAGGTCTGAAATTTGTTGCTTCTAAATTAAAACACATCTGGGCCAGAATGAAAAAAACAAAAAAAAATTGGAATTTGGTTCTAGTTGCAAGGTTTGGTTTCCTTTTAAAATTACTGCTCTAAACCTAGTTTCCTTTTATTTGCAAAGAAATTCAAATAAATTGAAGGGTTTTTCAAGTTTCCTTGGTGGCTTATATAATTTATTTAATTTTTTTTAGAAAGTTGTTGTCATTTTTTTGCAGAGATTTCAATTTAGTTTTGAAGGATTTTTTGGGGTTTGGCATACAAATTCACTGATTTAGATCTTTTCCCTTTACATATTGGAGAAGGCCTTGTTTTGGAGAAATATTTATGTCTAGCTGTGGGTCTAGACATGTGTCATTTCACATAGAGAAAGAGGCCTTCAAAGCCTGAAGATTGCTTCATTGTTTGCACAATTTATTGGGAATGAAACCCTTTATAACTTAATTGAAATATTTCCTTAACATTTAACTAAAATTTAATTGAAATCTTGATTGATTTTGTGAGAAAAGGTTGTGATTCGATTTTATCTTAGCCATAAGTAGAGCTTTTGTCATGGATTTGCAAATGTATTTTAAAAGTTAATTTTGTGGTTTTGCAGGTAATAGCTTCATTGAATATCCAACCTCATAGATCCTAGCTCTATTCAAAAATATTTACGGGCTTACATGGTTTCCATTATTTTTTTGTAGTGATAAGAATTCCCCTAGTTTGAGTACCTCTGGCTGATGGTTCAACATTAAATTCCTCCTCACCATGGTCATAAGTACTCAAATATGAAGTGCAGCAATCAGAGATCAGTAACAAAAAATAAACGCTAAAAATTTGTCATATAACAATTATTAGAATCCCATAATCTGATTCTTTCCCTTTTGGTATTGTCATTTTGGGTGACTAATATTGCTTACGTCAAGCTTGTCTTATTGTTGGTAGTAGCATATTGAAGGTTTGGTGCATCTCAAGTTGGTTGTTTGGCTTTTTTTGGACACCTATTTGATAAGAAAGAGGCATAGATAAGAATTTTTATAATCGAGTAAAGCAACCAAAGGTGTGACAATGCTTCACTAACCTAAGAGCAAGGCTTAGATTTAAAGAGACACTTATGTAATTTATTGACATATTGTTTCATTAAGCATCTCTTTTTGCTTCATCAATATTGTGATCTTGGAATATTTGTCATATCGTTATTGGATTTCATTTTTCAAGAATCTTGATCTGCATTGTCTCATTTAAGACTTTTGCATTGAATATCAGTCTTGCACCTTGCACTAACATCTCTTGAAGCATTGTTATTGTGACTCGAGCATCCATTTATTTACAAGTGTCTTAAATTTCATTGAGCATTATTAAGGAATTGGTCTATATTTGTTGATCTCATTATTGCCTCATTGTTCTTAATTGCTTCCTCTTGTTAAGTTATGTTTTTCTCATTTAATAGAACACTTGTCAGTTCATTATAATTCAGTCGGTCTAGAAAGGTAGTGATATTGTGCTTTGATCTCCTAGAACTTGCTTCAACAAGTTTTCTACCTTTCATATATCTTTAGGGACTACCCCCCTTAGCTTCTTTAGGAGATAGCTAGAATGGAGTGAGTAGGGATCAGGGTGACATCCCCTACTCTGAGCGTTGCGCCTTAGGTGTACACTTTCAGAAACAACATTTTTTGGCGTCATTTCTGAGAACCAACTTATTGGACCTTGGGTTTGAAATATTCGTCTTAATCATCTTTATCTTCTCAATATTTCATCATTTCTTATCCCATCATCACAACATTTCTTGGCATCATTTGATATTTTCATTGCCTTATCTTTCGTCATCTCATTAATCATTTTATCTACACTTTTAGCACTTGGACATTTTGGTTATTTTCTTGTTTGGGTGGTGACTCCACTTTTTCATCCATTATTTCTCAGACAAGAAACCTTCCCTGATATCCATCTGTTTATCCCTGACTAACATTTCAGTTTTTTGCCTTTTGGATCATAGAGCTAGATTCATGTTCAAGTTGTGACTCCACTTCTTTCATTTCTTACAATAATTTATACTAGAATCTCACTTCTTTTGGATCTCTTGATTTTCTTGAGAAGGGGTCTCTCTCTAGAATCCATCTGTTTATCCCTGACTAACATTTCAGTTTTTTGTCTTTTGGATCATAGAGCTAGATTCATGTTCAAGTTGTGACTCCACTTCTTTCATTTCTTACAATAATTTCTACTAGAAGCTCACTTCTTTTGGATCTCTTGATTTTCTTGAGAAGGGGTCTCTCTCTAGAATCCATTTTGTCCCTCCTTATCCCTTTAAGCAAGTCATCATGGATGACTTGTTTTCTCCATGTCATTTTACTAACTTTCTCCATGATATGCGAGAAGGTGCCATTCATAAATTGCCTTTGTTCTCGAGTGGTGATTCAACCACTACTAGAAAGCATCTCTCCAGGGTTACTCATATAATAATTAGATATTGTATTTCTTCACAATATAAACATGAATATGTCAAGATGCATTTATTTTCCTTTTCATTAGAATGTGATGCTTTGAATTGGTTTCATAATTTTCTTGAATATTGTTTTGCTTCTTTACAAGACATCATCAATGATTTTAAAGATAAATATGGAGATCAAGGTGGCTTGCCTTATGCCCCGAGTACTATGCAACAAGGTGAAAGTGATTGTGTAAAGGATCCAACTGTCAATGAAAGATTTCAAGACAATTCTCCATATCAAAATGTGCCATCCACTTGTACCGTTGCAAGATGAACCCATGATAGTGGAAAAACAGGAACAAGTTGTGAAATCAGTGTCAACAATGAAAGGGAAAATGATAAGCATCTTATAGAAGAACTAAAGTAATTGGTTAAAGAAATGAATTTCAGTCAAACACACTTGGTAAAAAATATGGAGCTTAATCAAGAAAAATTGATAGCTGATTATGCCAAGGATATGAGAACTTTGTACACCCAGCTGGAAAAACTGGATGAGGAGATGGAAATCATGAAAATTAAACACTTCGATCACATAGCCATTGTAGTAGAAAAGTGTGCTCAAAATATGGAGGCTATGAGGACCAACATGTAGAGTCATCATGAGAAAGAAATGGGTATTATTCAAGTAAATCATAACACAATGATGGAGGCCATGGAAGCAGGTCATGACAAAGAAAGAAATTCCATGCAATAATATTTACTTGTCATGACAGAAAAACATGCTAAGGAAATGGAAACCATGAAAGCTAAACATGACATACAAATGAGATATATGCAAAATTTCTTGATGACCATAAAAGCTAATAATGACAAAGTAATAAAAGATATGGAAGCTGGTCAGATATGACTTTAGAATAATTTATTTACCATGGAGGAAAAACATGTCAAGGAAGTCAGTGCTATGAAGGTTTAATACTCTAACTAGATGAATGCCATAACAATTGAAAAGATCACTCTTCAGAATAGGTTGAAAGTAATGGAAAAGATACAGGTATAAAAGTTTCAACATGAGTCAGAGGATGAAAGAAACAAGGAAATGTCAATAGATCATAAGCCTCCTTGTCTACTGTAGCAAGCTCCATCTTATTATGAGGAGATCATTTGTTCCATTGAAAAGTGGCTAATTAAAGGTGACCCAAATAAAATGGAAATTGATAAGAATTAGGTTGATGCTTACATGGTTGATCCACTAGTCATAACAAATCATGTTCATAAAGAAGCGCAGGTCACAGAAGTCTTGAATATTCAAATTTTTCCATATAAGCGTTTTTCGGATCAAGAAGGAAGTTATGCGCTCACCACATCATCATCAACATCACAACCTACCACAAGAAAAATCGCAAGAGAAAGAGAATGAGAAAGTGGTTTGATCCATCTGATGGCTACGAGCATATTGACTTTTAGATAGGAAAAAGTCATATCGTATGCAGGATTGGACATGGCACATCTAAGAAACAACCAACAGACTTGCCTAAAAGCAGGCAAATGCTCAGTATGCACTATATTGAATGCATCTGATGCCATGGGGCATATTTGTATTATATTTCTAACCTTATACCCTATTATTTCAGTATTTTATTTTTTAGTTAGATTTGTGATTTTTTATGTTATTAGGATAGTTAATAAATTAACCACTTATATCTTTCCTGTGCTTAATGTTATATGATGGTTTTTGGATGGACACTACTTATGTTATATTGTGGATGCAGATTTTGGATTCTCACATTCCTTCAGTGTAACAACATGTCCCCAAGTAGAGCTAGATGTTGATCACTATGTGCCAATGACCCATAGTAGGACACCCCATTTTTTCTCAAAAGGGATAGCATTTGATCTATGTGTCTGTGCCATCCAAGTTATCATCATCAATCTGACTTCCAAGATGTTATATAAACCTATGTTGCATGTGTATAATGTAAATGATTTCAGCAGACCCGTGTCATAAATGTAACAACCTATGTAAACTTATATTTCTAGTGATGATATTCATTCTGGGAGGTTTTTTGTCTCACCGATCCATTCTCAAATAGTCAGCAGAGTTTTCCCCTCCAGTCTTACCCCAAAGATGGAAAGGATTTTTTCACTAGGATCTTAGGCGATTCTTAGTGTTCTAGATCGCGTTTATGTAAAAGTGATTTGGGAATAATCCTAACTATTTGGTTAAGTTATTTTATTACAAATTTTTGGGTCTGTTGGAATATATTTGTGTCACAGGAATGGTTAGTCTGTGAGGGTATATTACAAATGGGTTTTCCCCCTTATGATGTAAAAAATATGAAAATTATGATGTGTAGTGTCTTAAGGGTTGGAATAATAATTTATCCACTCATAGGTTAATTAATTAACTTTTCTCGCCAAAAATTAATTAAAATCCTAATCAGGAAATTTAATTAATTCTAGTTCCTAAGTAAATTTAAATTCTCCAAAGGAAAAATTCGTCGGTCCTAAAAAATACATTTAAAAGGTCTTGGGACTAAGGTAAATTAATTATTTTGATAAATTTTAAACCTTTTATCCCTGGGGGTTAAGTCAATGTCAAATTGTTGGGGAAATTAAGTCAACAATTATATTTTTAAGTTAATTAATATGCATTTAATTAAACATTTCGAATTTCCCCAAATATTTAAATATTTCGACAGATGAGATTAAAATAAATTTTAACCTTCATCAATGGTCATGATTGCTTTGATGAGGATCACTCAAACTAGTCGTTGGAAGATTTATCTTTAAATAGGAAGTCATTTGTCAGTTGATGCATCCGAACTCTAAGTCATGTGCTAAGAAAAAAGCTCTTGCGTAACTTTTTTTTTGGATAATAAAGAAAGACTTTGGGGTTAATTTTTTCCAGTGTTACTCTTCATGGGAATACTGTAAGATGTTTTATTTTCATGCATATTTTTTTCTAAAGCCACTGATGATAGCTTCTAAAGAGTGATTTGGGTACAGGTATCTTGCTCAATTGCTGCAGTTTGAATAATAATTTAAATTTTGAATGTAATAGCAGGTATCTCTATTTGTCTAAGTTTTATTATTATTTTCTCGCTCTATTTTTAATGGCTAGATCGAGTTTTGCAGGGAAATATTGAGTTAGATCATCGGGCATTAGGGAAAGTTTTCAGTTGGACCAACCAACTCCCGATTTCTGTTTCCTGAAGAGCCCAACTAAATAAGCTTCGGGCTTATCATAAGATTTTCATTTGTGATGCATGAGGGTTTCAAGCTAGGACCTTCTTTTAAAATTTAATTGTTTTTAATCATTGTGCTTATCTAATAGATCTACTAATTAGAGCTATTAAACACTAGATAAGGGGAACATAGTTGGACTCATATTCCTCTTTATCTATTCCATTTTGAAAATTGTAGTTTATTTGTATGTAGTTAATTTTCACTATCCTTTGTATAGATCTAATAGTTCATAAATTTTTTATTTATTTATTTTGTAAATAACTTTAGGATTTCAAAATTATTTAAGTTTTAATTTTGTAGTTTACATTTCTTTTAGTTAGATTTAACTATTAATTTTTAAAGTTTTTTTTTTGTCTCACATCCAAAAATTCAAAAAAGTTTCTCTAATTTGTA
>APFE030346951.1:0-29710 GCA_000404065.3 Pinus taeda
TAGTTACTTATTGGAATTATTAACTCTTTCATGTAGTGGAAAACGAGAAAAACAATCCCACAGTGCACAATTATTTATCGTCCTCTAGATCAATTTGTTATTGAAAACAAGAAAAGCAATTAAACATAGTGCATAATTATTTCTCCTCTTCTAGATCAATTCATTATTCAAAATATCTTTAGCACTTACAAGAGCTCAATTACAAGTAAAGTAGCTCTGACTGAAAATTTTTCATTATGCACATAAATCGAAGCATATCTACACCAAACGTGCGACCTGTGTTGCAATCCATATAACTGTACAAAATCCGTATAGAGGATTGTATTGCCTACTCTGTTGGGCTGTACGATTTCTTTTCTCCTTTCCTGGATGTCTACTTACTAAACCTCTGCTAAAACTCATCATCAATGGTTGAAAATTATATCTTTGCTTTTTTCCTTCACTCACATGACGTGTGAAATGAATGCTCTCCACGTGTCTTTGTCCTGGGCCCTCTCTTTCTGTTATAACTTTGACATAAGCCAAAAACCTAAATCTTTAATGATCTAACCGTGAGATCAATGAATCTATTTTAATTAAATGATTAAGTGACCCACTTTAGTAAAAAAACTTTTATTTTATTAATTAATTAATAAAATGAACTTTTGGAAAAAGCATAAGATACATTTAATGATGATTTCCATAAGTAGATACCCTCATGGAAATACCTCTCTGAGCTGCGAAGACTAGCATTCATTGCTTAGGAGCTTTGGGGTGGAGTAGAAGAGGTTTGGGAGGGCAAGCCCACCTCTTCATTGACCTAGGTCATAAATGGTCACATATACGACGATCCATGATTTGAGAGTGAAAATAGATGTTGGGATAAGTGATGGCACATGTGAAAGAAGGCAATGTTCGATAGTGGTTACAAGTTTAGATTTAATATCCCACTAGCATTGATTAGTGTATGTCCACATTGCCCATTTTCAATGTTTTAGGTTCATTTAAAAATTAGTAATCATCCTAAGCTTTCACTGAGTTACCTCCCTTAGGGGTAGGAGAGGTTTGGGTTGGCAAGGCCCCCTCTTGGTCAATCGAGGTCATAAATGGCCACATATGCGATGATTCATGATTTGAGAGTGAAAGTACATGTTGGTATAAGTGTTATATTGATCTTGTTTTCTTTGACCTAGTTACCAACTATGATGAGCACAAATGTCTTGAGGTCTTTAGGTGTGCAAACCTTAATGCAAACTCCATATCAGTGTTATTGGAACAAGATCGAAATTGGTGGAACTAGGAAAGGCCATATTAGTACCAGACTGTCTAGTTCCATACAATGTGAGGAAGGTTGTTCCTAAAAAAGGAGAAAAAAAATAACAACGATAATTTTTTAGTGGAGCATGCTAATATTCAAGTCTAGGGCCTTACTATTGCTATGCAATTAATGGTAATGTTAAATGCTTATAGTAAAAAGTGATCCTTTTACTTAAATTTTTAACATTACCATTATTCGTTTTAGGATGTTTGAGAGTGGTTTCTACCTCATTGGATTTTATATGGAAAAAGTAGAATTTTAGATCCCACTACAATGATTTTATTTTTATTTGGAAAAAGTAGAATTTTAGATCCCACTCAAAATCCAGTGGAATGATTTTTTTAAAGATTTTAAGGTTGGGGGGATTCCAATGTTTCCATTGGATTGTTTTCATAGACCTTGATGTTAGTGGCATTGATTGTTGAACTTATTTGTCATGACCCTAGTAAAATGTACCCATCACGCGAAACAAAAATCTTGAATTGACGTGTTAAGGTTTTTCTTTCCTTTTTTAATGCAATGATTTTGATAATATGTCAGTATTTGTTGTAACATGATTTTTTTTTATACTAGAGGCCATTTAGAACCTAATTGTTGATGTATTTAGAAGTTGTTTGTTGATTTATTTTTGGTTTAGAGATGGATTGCACTATGTTTTTGAGAACTTCTGCGTATTTGTGTATAAATGGTTTGGATTCATATGGATGCACGATGCACATGGATATATATGATTTTCTTTAAATTTAGAATATTTTTTGTATTTTTTTTCCGATTGGTTTTTTGGTTTGATTTTTTTTATTGGTTCCCGTCAGATTCTGATTGGTTTGGGGGGTCTACATGTTTAGTTAATGGTTTGGTTCTGATAATATTGCCTCATACTAAGGCCGAGGGTGGGAAAATCAGTAAGGCTCATGGTAGATAACTTCCCCTAGAGGGGATGCAATCCTCTCTAGGGCAAGCCATAACTTCATCAAAAGGCGTGGGAAATCTACTTATACTGGGCAAGGTAGGTGGGCAATTTTTTTCAATTCAATAATCAATAGTTTGTGGGTCTCAAGCATGATTTCATTCATATGAGTAAAATGACCCAAGCATGATTTCATTCATATGGGTAAAGTGTTGGGTCATTGAACTAAAATAGGAAGAAATCTTTGGTTAGAGTGTGGATGGGTGCAAAGCCCGCACATGAATCCAGTGTTGAATCACCGACCTAGGAAGCGCCTTTTCATTGAAGTAATTCAAGATGGAGCCCACTCTTAAATGGATTAAATTTTTGGAACGAATTTTTGAGGAGCCTTGAATCTCCATTATCTAGATTGATAAAATGATGATGTTTATTTAGTGGAGGCTGTATTACCTTTGAATGTTTATATTTAAGCAAAACAACGAGAAAATCTAATGCGATAAAATTGCGTAATTATTGAACCACCCTAAGGATCACAATCTTTCAAGTTATTACTCTTCTCTTTGTAATTAAGGTCTCAGTGATCACCCAATTCATGATAATCTTTATCTTCATTATGCGAGAATATCAACAATGAACATAGTAATAAATTTACTTATATTTCTTCGATTTATGAATTTCATCTTTGTTATTTCCATGTTAAATATATATTTTTCACATTTCTTTTCGCTGGAAAACGTTGGCCAATATATCATTTTGATTTGTGAGAGATAATTTCATATATTTGTAACATATATCTTTTGTGTTTGTATGTATTTCTTTTCAATTTTAAATCACTAAAAGTGTTGACTAGTATATTTGTTTCATTGGGAGGTCATATATTTGCTATGTTGCACGAGTTTCTGGAACGTGGGAACTTGGGTACGGGTGTCGGGAACGGCTAGAGGTTTCCCCAAAATTTACAGGAAACGGCTAATCGGGAACAGTGATATTATATAATAGAAAAATATAAAAATATATAATTATATAATAATCAATATTAATGTTAAATCAAAATATTCAAATATTAAAATCAATTTAAATATATAATCTCTCTTATATATAAATATATTCTCTAGGTGTCTCTCTTCTTGAGCCTCTCCCTTTTATATATATAAAATATTAAAATGTCAAGTTCATTATCAGTTCTCTGACACATGACTAGTGTTTGAAACAATTTGCCTTAAAAATACAAAGGAACAGTTTTACCTATGTTTCTCTAATTATTCTTATGAGAAAAAGTAAAGCGACTCTAATGGTTAAACATTGACTGCCACATACAATATGCACACAATCTTCTGCGATACATATACATAAACAAAAAAATAAATACTCATCAACATGACATCCCAGATATCACCCTTACATTGAGGTGTCACACACGTCCTTAACCCATCAAGAGATTGCTCCAGTTTCTCAATTAAGGATATCGGTGTTAAGGATGTCTTTGGCCTTTCTTCCTGCGAAGGTTTCAACAAAGCCTCATGTTTTCTGGGCAGTTCAACATATTTGTCTACATGCTTTGTATTCCCCAACCCCAGGGAACGCGGGAACTCCAAAAAAAACAGTCTTCAAAGCTCCCAGAACTTTCCCAAGCTCCCATTGCAGCTCCCACAGAAAAGGGAATGTTCCCATATAGTTCCAAAGCTTCCAGGAGCACGAGAACCACTGGAACAGGTTTCCCACCTCTAGGGAGCGGTTCCCGTGTAACAGAGTATATTTGTAATATATCATTAAAGAAAGATGCAAAATCTATGATAATTTGTTAAATATTTTAATGATATGGAATGGAAACTTTCGTTTGCTTGTCTTGCCATATCAATTGGTGATTGTGGAAGCAACTCACTACAAACTTCAAATGGTTTCATGTGAATAGATGATTGAACTGTCCTATTGTTTTCGTGTTGAATATAAGCTTTCATCCATGTTTTGGGGTGCTTGTTATTATATCCCTTCAATAGATGAACAAGTATTGTGTTTACAACTTTTGTGTATCCATTTACTTGGGTATGGAATGAGTGGATTTGAATTTTGAATCTGTACCTTCTCAAGTAATTTTTCAGTTGTCGCTCAGGCTTTGATGCTCTTCTTACTCTTCTTACAAAGAGTAAGAGCAAACACTTGTTGAATCTATCTACCGCCACTATAAAATAGTCATCCCACTTTGGCGAATGTCCCAAGAAATTATGTTTACAACTTCTGTGTATCCATTATGGAATGAGTGGATTTGGATTTTGAATCCATACCTTCTCAACTAATTTTTCAGTGGTCGCTCTGGCTTTGATGCTCTTCTTACTCTTCTTACAAAGAGTAAGACCAAACACTTGCTGAATCTATCCACCGCCACTATAAAATAGTCATTCCCACTTTGGCGAATGTCCCAAGAAATCTATGTTAATGCTTTTTGTCTTCTAGAAGGCAAGTATAATGGTGTAAGCAATCCCAAGAGGGACGTCCTTTGTTTGCTTATATCGCAAAGTGTGCTTGCAGTAACATACCTTGAAACATCTTGATCTATGCACGTCTCTTCAACAATTTTCCTTTGATGCTTGAACCTCCATGATGCTTCCTCCTTGTTTGGATGCCAACACCATTAAAATAACTTTTTACTCGCATTTACCAACCTTTTGGCTTGATTGACACACCTAATGACACAACTTGACATTCGATTTCATCAATATACTTAAATAGTAGCAAATATGAAATTGTATTTCTTCATCACTTGCATATTACTAATGTCTTTGATCTTCCAATCCAATGGATATTCTTGAGAATGGGCACAAGTCTCCAATCCAAGTTGTTGCACCAATGATTTGGAAATCAAATTTATCAACAAAGAGTCGACACCTTATTTCTTATTTGAATCTTCTGTAGGAAGTCTTTCTCATTCCTCTTCATTTTTTTTTCTTACTTATCTTTTTCCATCTTTAAGGGTGTTTTTTGTTCTTAATTGGCAGATTTCTCTTGCTCATTGCTAGATGATTTCCTTTTCTCTTTCAAGTCCGCTTTTCTTTTAGCTTTGATTTTGGGGTTGGGCATGCCAATTTTATACCTCTAAATTGTGAGAAAATAAAAAAGACAAAGATTTTCTTATGTTGACAATTATTTATGATATTCTTCTATTTTTGTTAGCTTTTTTTATGTTCTTCTCATCAATCAATCATCAAATCAAAAGCATGAAGATTAATATCACGATATATAGGCACTCAGCGAAGCAAAACCTTTATGAAGGGGAAAAACCAGTCAAACGATTCCACTAGTAGATTTAAAATCAAATTGAGACAATCCAAGACCTTGGACCTAGACAAAGATCCTCGTTTTATAAACCAAGTTAGCCTCTCAAGATGATTAGACAAACTTCAATAATCAACCCTAGTCAAACAACTTAAATTCTGCAACAACCCAATTTTCGACCCTTCCAACTTCAAAATTTTGGCTTGCTTTTGCTTGACAAGTGTCCTTCTTCAGTAAGGTTTTCTCCTTCTCTAGGTATTTCGCTCTTCTTTCTTCCTCTTGCAACCGTAGATCAAACTTGCTTGGTTGGGTGTCCAAATGAAGTCAAGTAGCTGCCAATATATAGTGGTTTCCGGCTCCCTTTGGGGCTGACTTGTCGAACTTGAGGCCGACTTGGTGGAGGAGGGTTATTTAACTTATTCTACATAAAAATAATTTTCTTTCTTGATGTACAAAGTCCAAGAAGGGTCTATTAAGTGATGACAAGGACTAAGACCTAAGACTAAACCTTTCAAGCCTACAATGGCGACTTTGACCTAAAAATAAAATAATAAAGCATGAAACGCATGCTAATAAATATTTTTCTTTTATAAATAAATTTTCTTTTTCTTTCTTATTATGACTCAAATACAATTATGAAGACCAACACTAGTTACATTCTTCAACATAAATTGCATTCAATTTCTTCACTTTCAAGTTTTCAACTCGAGTGGTCTTTGTTTTTGTTTTCTCCTTTCTATGTTCGTTGATGTTACATTCTTCAACATAAATTGCATTCAATTTCTTCACTTTCAACTTTTCAACTTGAGTGGTCTTTGTTTTTGTTTTCTCCTTTCTATGTTGGTTGATGATGCAGTGCTTGCAATGATGTTTTGCCTTTTTCCTTAATTTTTGTTTAAATTTTTTAATGTTTTATTGTAATTTGGTATTCAAAACTGCTTCATACGTTTTGTTTATTTGCCATCTCTATGTACTTTTTCATGGAAGCATCATCAGAATTCCTTTGGACAAGAATTATGACTAATGGCACAACATCACATTCAGTTTCATCATTATACTTGGAAATAATAGAATATCTGAACTCACATTTCTTTGTCACTTGCATATTGGTGTCTTCGATAAATCAATCCAATGTGTGTGCTTGAGGATGGGCATGAGTCTCCCAGCCAAGTTGTGGTGATTTGGGAATCAATTTTTTCTCGATACTGTGATCAACAAGAGTCTCGATATTATTTGAGCCAAGAGTCTTTCTTCAATTTTTTTTTCATTTCCCTTACTTTTGACTTTCAAATTTGTTTTTTGTTCTTCATTGGCAGATTGGTCATTAGTAGCTGATTTATCTCTCTTTCAACACTGATTTTTTTTTTTTTTTACTTCTTTAAATTGTTCATAGGTATTCTTGCACATACATGACTGATTTTTCTTTAGCCATAGCTGATTTTTCATGCTTGCAATTTTTTATTTTTATTTTTTTGCATATATGGGATTGTTTTTAGGTCAATACATGTAAGTGTACACCTCTAAATTGCTTTCAATTTCTTCATTTTCAGCGTGAGTGGTCATTAGCTTCCAACACGTCTTCTTTTTATATCCATCAATGGTACAAGGCTCACAATGACGTTTTGATTCTCTACATGCTTTAGAAGCGTGCACATGTTTTTTCTTGATTGTAATTTTGTTATCGAAATTGCCTATCTTGATCCAATGGCAGCGGATTTAGCGTTTTTCTTATTCCCCCCATTTCGCTATAGCTCGCTTTGGTGGAAGCATCATTAAACATAATTATGACTAATGGCACATCACATTTGATTTCCTTGATATACTTGGAAATAGCAAATATGAACTTGTATTTATTTATCACATGCAAGTTGCTGCACGAATTAGATTTTTCTAAATGCTGATCAACAGGGGTCGGTAGCCTCTGATTTGAATCTTCAGGAGGAAGACTTTTTTCTCATCATTTTTCTTCTTTTCCTTGTTCTTTTTGCACCTGTAAGGCTGATTTCTCTTGTTCTTTGATATAGCAGATTTCTTTCTTTTTCAAACACTGATTTTCGTTTGTTTGTGATTAAGTCTTTTTCTCATACATGACTAATTTTATTTATCCGTGCTCGTTTTTAATATTTGCATATTTGGGGTTGATTTCAAGGCCAAACATGCCAATTTTACACCTCAAATTGCGTTCAATCACTTTAATCATGAGTGATCATTGCTTGCTGTTGGAGCTTCCAAATGTCCATCAATGCTACAATTTTTGCAATGAAGTTTTGGGTAATTGCATGCTTGCATATTTGGGGTTGATTTCAAGGCCAAACATGCCAATTTTACACCTCTAATTGCATTCAATTTCACTTTAATCATGAGTGAACATTGCTTGCTGTTGGAGCCTCCAAATGTCCATCAATTCTACAATATTTGCAATGAAGTTTTGGGTATTTGCATGCTTGAGGTGTATGCCTTTGCAAAATATTGTTTTGAAATTGCTTATTGCTACAAACTTTTACTTAATCTCTATGTAGCTTGTTTCATGGAGGCGTCATCAAAATCTTTTGGGCAAGAATTATGACTAATCCTCAAATATATCCAGATAACAGATCTGTGTCTTGATGTGGATACCTCATGTCCATGGGAAGTTTCTAAAAATTGGTTGTGTATTCTTGTATGTTTTGGCCTTGTTTTTTTTTTAAATTGCCATTTCATTTGAATTTTCTCCAGTTCAACAATTTACTCTGTTTCTTTTCATAAGCATCAAACTTCAATTTCAATTTTCAACCACTTTTGAAGGGTAGAGCCTTCTTAAATGTCCTATTCCCTTGAACTTTTCTTTGTCAGTGTCCTCTTTCCTTTGTGGAGTCTCTTCTTCTTCTTACTTCCACTGGGACGTAGGGACATTGTCTTCAATGTTTTCAAAATCATCACCAGTTCTTCCATTGGCTTCATCAATTTAATTTGTATTGTAAGCAAATTTTCTACACGGTTCTCCAATCTTTTGAATTTTTCTTTAGAGGTGTTGGTTGTCTTGTTAAATTTTAACATGTTCTTTGCGTAGGACAGTTACATAGAGATCTATATTAGCCCATTTAATTTTCCATTTTATTTCCATTAATAATCACATAACTCATTATCACATAACTCGTAACTGAAGAAAGAACATAAACGATAGAAGCAGAAGACAAGCCAAGAGAAGAGAACACAAGTATATGGCTCAAGCTAGGGAAAAACCCCAAGATGGGAAAACCCTTTATCAATTCTGCTTATTATAAATGTCAAATGTTCAACAGAGAGAGAGAGAGAGCATAATAAAATTGACTTACCAATGAAGGTCTAACAGACAAACAAACCACTGTTCAAGTATGACAGACAACTTCTCGGTCTTCTGAACTGGGGATTAAGGCTCGTGTCTTGGAAGTAGGTCGCCCAATCAAGTGCGACTGGCTTCTAGGAGAGATTTTCCACGAGGATCATGCCCAAACATTATGGATATGGTCCATACAAAGCGAAATCCTCTGCTCCAAATTCGGATCTGTAATAGAGGATAAATAAGCCCCAAATCGATTCACAAATAAGCTTAGACTCTCACGAGACAACCTCATCCTCCTCCTGCCTATGGAATTCAACCCATTAAGGAGATTAAGATGATGCCAACCTTGCCCTTACGACCTTCGCTGGAGACCTCCTTATGCGGCTATTTAAGAGGAAAGAAGAGATAGATATGATGATCCAAATATGGTTGGACACTTCTTGAATAATTTAGCCCAGGCGGACCTTAACAATATGCACATGTGAGGGATTAAATTCAAATTCATATTTTTCCTCATCCAATTTTGATGATCTTTAGGTTTAGGTCGATTTTGGTCCTCTTGAAAAGAGGAATTTAATGCAATAATCATCTCCAATAGATGAGCTGTCTAATGGTGGAATTTGGCCCTAGTTGCGAAATTTAACATGTCTTAATGATTTGATCCCTAGTTTCTCTTTCTCTAATTCCTTTGTCAACGGCTCTCCCACAACTCTTAATGCTTGGAACTGTAAGAGTTCCAAGGTCATTGAGAGTGCTACTCCCACAACTTTTAATGCTTGAAACTGTAAGAGTTCCAAGGTCATGGGAGGAAAGCATTATGTCACCTTATTGTAGTTTGGATTAGTGCTTGCTAACTTGGTGGGAATCCCTATTCAATTTGTAAACAAAATACGTACCCGAGAGACCAAAATATTGAAAATGCCCCCTTTGAAGATGATTCTTTGATCCCAAGCTTAAGGGTGTTTCTTATTATCATTATCAGAGCTTAAGGCTTCACATTATTATTTGTTTTATGCTATAATATTAAAGTTTTTGATTTATGTTCACTATCAATAGTCATGTTACGTACCATTACCATGATGTGATGATTTCATATTATTTTTGAATTTAGGGACATGATGATTTGTTTCTTTGCCATATTGCATATATTCACATTATTATTTGTTTTATACCATAATATTAATTTTTTTTATTCATGTTCATTATCTTTTTTTTCTAAGTAAAACTATTCTAGTAATATGAAACAAAATATAATTACAGCGAGGCTTGGGCCTCAGTAGTGCTGAGCATCGTTCATAAAAAAATATGACTGTTTAGCCTTGCTGCCCCAACAATTGGGAAACCAATACATGAAAGCAAAAAAACCCACACAGGGGTTATCAGTTTTGACCAATAACATATCAAACATTGCATAAACATAACCGGGAAAGTTTGGACAAAACAAAAACATAACCGAAATTGTCCAGTCATCAAAAAAGGCATCCAACTGGCAGAAGGGCGACACCTCGCTGCCAAGTGTCGAATCTAGAGATTGTCTGGGGCAGGGTCTTCCTCGATTAGACACCCGTACTGGTACCAATCCTCCTCCTCAGCTGACGTGCCGCTTCCCCGAACTGGATGAGTGCTCGCGAAGCTGCCCGCAGTTGCATGCGGTCCTGACGTGTCTCCCGGTCTGCTTCCTGATGTCTGCGTGTCACCAATTCTGCCCTCAGGAGCCTGCTAACTACCAACCATCTGTGGGGAGCTGGGTGAGGGGGAAGGGGAAAATTGCCTGTATGGACAGTGGCATCCTTCCTTCCTGTACCTTGGAGTTGAGCTCGTCCCCTGCCACCGCGGGTATCAGGATACCGGCCAGAGAAGGAGCCATAAGGATTTGGGATGTCAGTAGAAGCAGAGAGGGAGGCCGAGTCTAGGCTGGGAGGAGGACATGATATGTACCATTACCATGATGTGATGATTTCATATTATTTTTGAATTTAGGAACATGATGATTTGTTTCTTTGCCATATTGCATATCTAGTTATGTATATGTGTAATAACAAAGTAATGTACATGTCCCTAATTGCACACAAATAATGTATATGTGTTGGGCAAGTTATATTCTCTATTAGCTTGCGATAATTATTATGTTTTGGTTATGAAATAATGTTGATATAATACTTGTGATGACATGCTTTGATAACATGCAGTGTGTGCCATTTATATATGATACATGTTATAACTAATATTTTGTTATTATGGAGCACACTTTCAATGAAAGATCTGATGGGACCCCATATCCATGAAAAGAAGTTCCACTCGTCAACAAAATCTTCTCCCTTGGGGACAACTCAAGTAACTTGGGGCGGGGTGGTGGTGGGTGTGAGTAATTGAGATGGAGAGAGCAAGTTGGTGAATATATAATTAGGGTGAGTACAACTGATTACATCAAAGATCATGAGCTTTTTATAAATAGTAACAAAGACCCCTGGTGAAATAGTAAACCAACAAGTGAATAACGGTAGTGAACCACACCATGAAGCCAAGTAAATGGAAGTTCAACTATAAGTGGTGTGAACATATGCATGATTGTTTGTAACATTCATGTATATTTTGTGAATTAATGAAACAATATGCTAGTGCAAAGGAAGCATTTCTTGTGATAGCTACAATTGTAAAGTGCAACAAAGATGCCATTTTCAATGTTTATATTACTAAGTTTTATCCCATTGAATTCTCTATCTTCATATATTACTGAGTTTTGTCCCATTGAATTCTCTGTCTACAGAGCCTAAAAAATTTGGTCTTTTGAGAATGTCAAAAAGCGACACTGTCAATATGGCCTTTGATTCGTCGAATAACACCTATTGAGATTGAGATTGCCAATAAAGCGACCCCTAACCTCTAGTTTGGGAAGAGGATTCCTCGAATAACACCCAAATTCACCTTAGAAAGTAGATAGCTAAGAGCTTTAACCACCAACACACATGAGAGCGTTGTGGGCAAGGGGCACCTTTGTAAGATACATTTGATAAGCTGATCTACTTGATTATAAACTCTCTAAATAGGTCGAATGACTTGTACACTCCATGCCTTGAATTGCACACAAATAATCCAGGTAAGGACAAATGACTTGTACACTCCATGCCTTGAATTGCACCCAAATTCAACTTCCACCATGTAACCTCCTTAGAAGAACATGTGTCTCATGTTTCTCATTTTAGGCGACCTATATGCCTTCTCAAACTATGATTCATCTCCATCAAATGGATCTAGTTTGCTAGAGGCGAATATGCAAGTCCAAATTTTTTATAGGTTGTGTAGGTTGTGTTAAGTAGAGTGTTAGGTTGTAAAAATATTTCCAAACTTGTAATCTCTGCTTTGGGATGGAATTAATTGTAGGGGATGAGTTCAATCAATAAGAACTAGAGTCTTTTCCTAACACTCCTTCCACTCTATGTGGGTGGGGTGCCGGAGAGAGTGTGCTTTCCAATCACTAGCTCCATAATTCATGTCACTAAAAGTAGCTTCATCGGCTACCTTCATTGAGGAATGACCAAGTGGTAGCCGGTTTCGTTGCACTAAACCTATGATAGATTTTGGGATAAGTGATAGTTACGAACTTTGATGAACACATGCCTCAAAGGGAATGTAATCTACTGTAGAGAAATCCATAACCCATTACTGTAGAGAAAGCCATAACTTCAGCCATAACTTCATTGGTAGGCCAAGGAAAAAGCCATAACTTCATTGGGAGGCCAAGGAAATCCACCTCTACAAGGTAGCGTAGGTGGTCAATTTTTTCAATTGAAAAATGAATGGTTCGAGAGCCTCAAGGTGATTTCATGCAATATGGGTGACACATGGGTCGATTGTTTACTATTTAGGAAGAAATCTTTGGGATGGGTGCAAATCCACCTCCAGAAAGCAGCGTTGGTGGCAAATTGTTTCAATTGAAAAATGAATGGTTCAAGGGTTTCAAGGTGATTTCATGCAATATGGGTGACATATGGGTTGAGTGTTGAGTCTTTTAGGAAGAAATCTTAGGATGGGTGCAAAGTTCACATACCTTGAATTAGATTTTGAATTCACATGCTTTGAATTAGATTTTGAATCACTAATTTACAAAGCACCCCTATAGCGACATTGAGTCCACCCTTAATGGATTACAACTTTGGAACAAATATTTAAGGAACCTTCCGCTATAAACATTAATAAAATGATATTTTTATTGGAGGCCACAACTAACACAATATAATTGTGTAATTATTCAACCAACCAAGGATCACATTCTCTCAAACTCAACACTTGCTCTAATAAGAGTTTCAAAGCCAAAATAATTAATGACATACTTATATTTATGCAATTTCAGTAGAAGTGCCTCGTCTTGTGTAAGTCTAAGTGACTTCCTGTTGTCGATATCGATGTATGCGTGAAAGTGACTGAGACTCTATGCATGTGGTTCCTATGCCTCACATATCTGTATATCTGTATCTGTATGCTCAGATCATTGGTTCCTATGCCTCACATATCTGAATCTGGTCAATTCCTGAGATCATTGGTGCGCTCAAAAAGCTCAGAGAGCTCAACTTAAGCATGAGCAGATTTGAGGGAGGGATACCACCGGAAAGCGGGGAATGCAAGTATCTGGAGCTCCTCGATCTCTCGCAGAATACAAACAACAAAAACAACAAGTGATTGGACCAAACCCGTTAGCAGTAGAAGTCTGAGTTGGCGCTTGGGTGGCCACAGATGCCACGTGGCGTCATTTGTTATCATCCTGGTCAGGTGGCTCCTCGACAATGAGGCAAGCGTACTGGTCCCAATCTTCATCCTTCTCCACCATGTCGTACTTCGCTACGCCACCTGGAGGCTCCCTTGCATGCTGGGTGCCGCTCGAGCTGCCAGCTAATTCCATCTTTATTGAAGCTCCTATAGAGCTACCACCACCTTGCCGAATGTCACCAGCGTCAACTTCCTGATCATGCAAGCGGCCATGACTCACGCCCTTGCAATCATCATTCGGGCGTTTCTCAAAACAACGACCCGCTCCCTAATTTCTCTCCTCCTGAGAAGGCGCTTCAGAATTTCTCGCCTGAGCATTGTTCTTCTCATTTTCTTCAGAGAAAACTATGGTCACATTGGCAGTAATGATGGGCCTGTTTAGGCTACTCTGGAATCTGAACTAGGTCGAGTGACGGACAGAGCTGGGATGCAGAGGAGAAATTGTAGTGTGGAGCCGAATATCACTGTGCGCAGCCATGGAGGCCTGCCCTTGCCGCCGTCCATTGTGTGTATGGGGATAGTTTCTGGGCGGTGACCTGGGAGGAGGCGAATTCTCATGGGAATGAGGGGGAGAAGTAGGAACAGAGCTCTGCGCTGCTTAAGGGTGAGCACTGCCACCGCGGGTGCTTCCTCTGCGACTTCTCATGTGCTGACGGACCATATCAGTGAGGTTGGCATGCAATTCAGCTGGACAAGAGGTCGGGAAGGAGAACAGGTTTAGTATAAAGGTGATTTTCTCCCTGTTCTTATATATATGGCTCCATGCAGCATTTCCACGATATCATCATGATCAATTAATGGGACTGGCTCCTGTGTAGGATTCAAAGGGCAATGCTTGGAATGGGAGTAATGGTGCCCATTTCCGTGGTCAATGCAGCAAAGAAGCCAACATCGGCTTCTGGTGACAGTTTTGCTGCAAGAATTTCCAGCCTGAGGCGGACAGATGCAAAGGGATGGAGGATAGACAGAGGGGTCGAGAGGCTCCATACTATTTCTAGGTGCTTCCGGATCTCGGCCTGAGGGGCCATTTAATGCTGCTTGTAGGCTTTCCTACGCTCGTCTTAGGTGAGCGTTGAACAGAGCACTACCCACCGTCTCACAGGTCCGATCGCTGGCGGTCCGTTGGGTGGCCATTAATGGTCTTGGATTTCACCCGCATCTCGGTTTATTATTATTATTATTATAAGTTAAACATATATTCATTTGAGAGAGCATGGAAGAAGATTTATATCCACTTTATTAAAAAGTTTCTTAATCTATAATAAGTCTATGTTAGAATACCATGGGCTCAATATCACATGCCAAAAAAACCATAACTCATTTCATATGAAACTTACTCATATGCTATTTTGTCAATTAATCAATTTAACTAAAATGACGAAAAAAGCATAACTACTTTGCACATCTTAACTTTGAGTTCATCTTAACTTTGAGTTACCAATCACCTTTGAAAATGGTGAACATACAATTTTATATAAAAAAAATTGTGGTTTTCAAATTAAAAAAGGTATGTCAAACTTAAGTGTAAATCTATTACTATTGAAACTTAGATAAACCATGTTATATATATATATAAACCTAAATGAAAACATCTATATATATATAAATCTAAATAAAGAGATGCTACATATATTCAATGGAAGAAATAGAAAAATGTAAAGAATTGAAACATTAATTATTGATAGTAAAAAGCAAGAGACCAGAAAGAAAATTCTATTGTTATTGAAGTTAAAGAAATGAATACCGTCAATTATATTGAATGCTTGAAGATAGAAATAGATAAATATAAATAACTCTCTCTCTATCACTACTGAATTTCTGAGTACCGAAAACAAAGGACTAAAAAAGACCTGCACCAAGATTATTAGATAAAATATTATTTACCGAGAATCGAAAATTTCACCTTCAATTTTAATTCAAATTCAAATTCAACCCATCCCAAAAGCAGATGACAGCTGCACCAAGATTATTTCACAAAGTACTATTTATCGAGTATCAAAGGTTCCACCTTCAAATTAAATTCAAGCACATTCCAAATTTGGGTGAACATTCCAAATTTGCACCGACGTTGACGCGGATTTGAAGAGAATTTCATGAAAAGAATCTCAATCTTTTCCCCAACTGCTTTGCACTAGAATCTCAAGAAAAGCATCTCAGGCTTTTTCGTTATAGACGTTGATCCGCTCTAGCAGTAGAAGTGCCTCGTCTTGTGTAAGTCTAAGTGACTTCCTGTTGTCGATATCGATGTATGCGTCAAAGTGACTGAGACTCTATGCCTGTGGTTCCTATGCCTCACATATCTGTATCTGTATCCTGAGATCATTGGTTCCTATGCCTCACATATCTGAATCTGGTCAATTCCTGAGATCATCGGTGCGCTCAAAAAGCTCAGAGAGCTCAACTTAAGCATGAACAGATTTGAGGGAGGGATACCACCAGAAAGCGGGGAATGCAAGTATCTGGAGCTCCTCGATCTCTCGCAGAATAACGTCTCCGGCGTCATTCCCTCAGAGGTTGCAAATCTGCATACTTCTTTTGTTCTATCGGCCAATGCTTTGACAGGGTCCGTGCCTCCAGAAGTGGGAGGAATGCAGATGGCTCAGCTCATACATCTCTCCAATAACAAGTTGTCAGGGGACGTCCCTCGACGAATGACGGAGTGGGCCGACGTGTTGTACCTCAATCTCTCTTTCAATCGTCTCATAGGCTTTGTTCCTGCATCGATCGATCCCTCAACAAATGTCCGGCGTGCTGTACCTCAATCTCTCTTTCAATCGTCTCACAGACTCTGTTCGTGCATCGATCGGGGAGAAACTGTCACTCGTTCAGGTCATAGATATGTCTCACAACAATATAACAGGGCATGTTCTCGATTCCATATCCAAACTCGGAATGCTTTGGATCTTGAATTTCTCCTGTAATGATTAATCGGGCTTGGTTCCATGTTCGGGTGCATTCAAGAATCTGAACATTAAGGCGTTCATAGGCAATCCTGGACTTTGTGGGAAGTGTTTTGGCTTAACGGAAACCTCTGTAAACAAACAAGAAGAAGAGGAAGATAATAGTAATATCGATTTCCTGTGGAGTGGGTATCTGTGTGGTGTTTTGCATTGGACTTGTATTTTGGATTTTCAAACAAGGAGCATCCAAGAACGTGTCCAATTCAACATCGAATCCGGTAGACTTGATATCCCATTTAAGAATCTCAAGGGAAGAACTCCGCAGAGCAATAGAAAATTTCTGCCCGGAGAATATACTCGGAGTGTGAAGCTTCGGATCGGTTTACAGGGGAACTTTAGCAAGAGGCGAGAATGTTGCCGTTAAGGTGTTCGCGGGTCTAGGCGGTGAGGACGTGGAAATAGCTTCGACAGAGAGTGCAAAACGTTAGGCAAAGTCGGGCATCAGACTCTGGTAAAAATCGAAACGGCGTGCTCAACTGCAGACTTCAAGGCTTTGGTATTACAATTCATGGCCATTTGCATGGATGAATGAAAGTCGATGTGAGGTATTTACACGGTAGAGGAGGGAGCGAGTACCTGTTATATTTGTTACAACCATCATTGAAAGGTATGTTTGTTGTATTTATTTGTTATTAATATCCGTGATTTATTTTGGTTGAATAGGTTGGAGTAGAATTTTCATTTTTCATGTCTTTTATTTCTATTAAGCCTTTTTCTACTTGCCGTGGCCCAATGTTTTGAAATATTTCTTTTATTTCTATTAAGCCTTTCTCCCTCATTTCATTAATCTCTTATCTACTATGTCTTTTAATCTTAATTGTTAGTCAGGCATGTGAAATGGATGTGTTTGTTTATTTAAATATGAAAAGAAGCTTGAAAAAACATTTTTTAAACTGAAAACAATTTTTGTTTGTTTATGTGATATGATGTTTATGTTTTTGCTAATTAGATAATATGATGTTGACTTTTTTTGCATCTTTAATTTGTATATAATTATCTATCTATTTATCTTATTATTTATTAGATGATATAATGATTTTGTTTCTTAAATAATATGATGATTATTGATTTCCAATTCATAAGATCTTTTTGTTTGCTACATGATGATGCAGTAGTAAACAAAAAGATCTTATGAATTGGAAATCAATAATCATCATATTATTTAAGAACAAATCATTATATCATCTAATAAATAATAAGATAAATAGATAGATAATTATATACAAATTAAAGATGCAAAAAATGTCAACATCATATTATCCAATTAACAAAAACATAAACATCATATCACATAAACAAACAAAAATTGTTTTCAGTTTAAAAAATGTTTTTTCAAGCTTCTTTTCATATTTAAATAAACAAACACATCCATTTCACATCCCTGACTAACAATTAAGATTAAAAGACATAGTAGATAAGAGATTAATGAAATGAGGGAGAAAGGCTTAATAGAAATAAAATAAATATTTCAAAACATTGGGCCACAACAAGTAGAAAAAGGCTTAATAGAAATAAAAGACATGAAAAGTGAAAATTCTACTCCAACCTATTCAACCAAAATAAATCACGGATATGAATATAAAATAAATACAACAAACATACCTTTCAATGATGGTTGTAACAAATATCACAGGTACTCGCTCCCTCCTCTACCATGTAAATACCTCACATTGACTTTCATTCATCCATGCAAATGGCCCTGAATTGTAATACCAAAGCCTTGAAGTTTGCAGTTGAGCACGCCGTTTCAATTTTTACCAGAGTCTGATGCCCGACTTTGCCTAACATTTTGCACTCTCTGTTGAAGCTCTTTCCACGTCCTCACCGCCTAGACCCGCGAACACCTTAACGACAACATTCTCGCCTCCTGCTAAAGTTCCCCTGTAAACCGATCCGAAGCTTCACATTCCGAGTATATTCTCTGGGAAGAAATTTTCTGTTGCTCTACGGAGTTCTTCCCTTGAGATTCTTAAATGGGATATCAAGTCTACCAGATTCGATGCTGAATTGGACACGTTCTTGGATGCTCCTTGTTTGAAAATCCAAAATACAAGTCCAATGCAAAACACCACACGGATACCCACTCCACAGGAAATCGATATTACTATTATCTTCCTCTTCTTCTTGTTTGTTTACAGAGGTTTCCGTTAAGCCAAAACACTTCCCACAAAGTCCAGGATTGCCTATGAACGCCTTAATGTTCAGATTCTTGAGTGCACCCGAACATGGAACCAAGCTCGATTAATCATTACAGGAGAAATTCAAGATCCAAAGCATTCCGAGTTTGGATATGGAATCGAGAACATGCCCTGTTATATTGTTGTGAGACATATCTATGACCTGAACGAGTGACAGTTTCTCCCCGATCGATGCACGAACAGAGCCTGTGAGACGATTGAAAGAGAGATTGAGGTACAGCACACCAGACATTTGTTGAGGGATCGATCGATGCAGGAACAAAGCCTGTGAGACGATTGAAAGAGAGATTGAGGTACAACACGTCGGCCCACTCCGTCATTTGTCGAGGGACGTCCCCTGACAGCTTGTTATTGGAGAGATGTATGAGCTGAGCCATCTGCATTCCTCCCACTTCTGGAGGCACGGACCCTGTCAAAGCATTGGCCGATAGAACAAAAGAAGTATGCAGATTTGCAACCTCTGAGGGAATGACGTTGGAGACGTTATTCTGCAAGAGATCGAGGAGCTCCAGATACTTGCATTCCCCGCTTTCTGGTGGTATCCCTCCCTCAAATTTGTTCATGCTTAAGTTGAGCTCTCTGAGCTTTTTGAGCGCACCAATGATCTCAGGAATTGACCAGATTCAGATATGTGAGGCATAGCAACCGATGATCTCAGGATACAGATACAGATATGTGAGGCATAGGAACCACAGGCATAGAGTCTCAGTCACTTGGACGCATACATCGATATCGACAACAGGAAGTCACTTAGACTTAACTCTTGGAGCCTAAGGTCACTGTGGATATATTTTTATCATCTATAACTCCCAAGAGGTATATATCCTTAACATGCTTTCTTCTTTTAAAATTCTCATTCCAAAATTTTAGCTCATAGGATCATGGGAAACTTGTTTTATTTCAAATGTCTATGGCCTTAACAACTGAAAGGTAAGTCATATTTTCTTAGCTACATCAAGAAGATTAGTAATTTTATCACCCTAACATGATGGATCCTAAAAAAAGTTTCAATTTTATAAAACATTTGAAAAAAAATGGTTTTTTTAGAAAGCCAGAAATGGAATCCAACTTCTTCAAATATATTATGACTTCTTTTTATTTGGTCAACCTTGACACCATCAATGACACATACCTAGAAAAATCATAGATGTGTCTCCCAAAAAATGGCTTCAGAGCTAGATAGGTATATAATCTCTAGCAATATCATTTATGTGGATATTTTAATGGAGGCTTTGATTATCCATAACTATGGCTTGGATCACTAGCTGATCAAATTAGACATTGAAATCAAGTCCTTCCCTAGAAATAAGCTTTTCTTCATAGAATATTTTCGGGTCCAACATCCTAAATTCTAATTAGTGATCAAGGAATGGTGGCATAAACTATCCAACTTGAAAGGAGAATCCATGCTCCACCTAAGAAAACCCAAAGAAAATTAAATATCACGTCAAAACCTAGAATAAGGAAAAATATGGGAAGATAACTCATAGAAAATTAAAACTAGAAGCTCAAATGGAGTGCATCCTGTTGTTGCGCAGATTGGCACGACAACGCTCAGACCGGGGGCTGTCACTCTGATCCCCGATCCCTCCGTTCAAGCCTGTCTCCCGCGGCTAAGGGGGGTTAGACCCTGAGAGATGATGAAGACCAACTGTCGACCAGTTGGTTGGGAGACACGAGACACGATTAAGATAAGCACTAAAATGATTTGATCAGTTAGCAGACCAGTGCCTTGAGATATCATTATTAAGATGATTACTTGTTAAATGATATAGAAATGTGAAACGTGAACAGCAATCATTTGTCATCAGCTAGATCACAATGCTCTTAGAATGACCCAAATGATATCCAGCAACTGAAGATTTAAAAAAGATGAATGCATCAAACCACCACGAGTTATAAACCATTAACTAGATATCATATTCGTATCTCGACTTGAAAACTTCAGATCTCAGCGTAAAAGCTATAACATGAAAACAACTGAATCTGGCAACAAAAATAATTTTTTATTTTATATTTTTTCATGATGAAGACAAATGCTTTCAAATGAAAGAATAAAATATGCGATGATTTTTTCAAGATAGAAAACAAGCAAGGGCTTCAGGAAACTCCCCCTGAAATAAATCTTTTTGATGTCTTATGAGATTGCTGGCTTGAACAGCATGTGGGACCCTTGATATCCTTGGAGGTGACTATTCCCGCCGAAGAAGTACTCGCCCTCCAATAGAGCTGGCAACATATCCCTTGAAAACACAGAAAACACTTGCAAGCGAATTGTTAGTGCAAAAAGAGACTTGGCATATAGAGACCAAGTTGAGCTTGTCATTCAACCGAGAATGGACAAGCTACAACAAGTGTACAAAATATACCAAGCCCAGGGGAGATTTGAGATAGCTGCAAATCTCTCCTCCCTAGACAATAGTGCCTTCAGGCAAAATGAAAAACAACTAGATAGCAAATGAAAATCAAATGAATATCAAACGATACAGGTATACCTCATGTACCAAGGCATGCACCACAAGAGAAGCTGGTAACCCCAAAGACTTTTATTTATTTATGTGAAAACTGAGTACAAAATCTGGCAGAGTCTCCGCCCGCCCAATAGCTTGTTCTATCCTTTTCAATAAGAGCCCAAGGCTCATATAAATAGGAAAATGGGAGATGATCCCAAGGCAAATTCCAATGACAAATGGCAATCAGGTGAAGATCCCAATGAAAAAATGAAATGACAAGTGGCTGCTATGACTGTCCATGTGTGAAGATAACTGCTGTAGATAAACATGTGGCTGCCTTTGAACTTCTGATTGACTGAAGATAACTGCTGTAGGCTGCCCATGCAACTGTTGATTAACTTGCTGAGTAATATGCTGATCTAAATGCTCATCTAACTGCCTGTAGCTGCCTCTAATTGTGCGTAAACTATGCATTGGCTGTTTGTGGACTGCTGTTTTACTACTGAGGAATGGGCCCACGTAATGTTGTTTGAACATGTGTGAAGTGCTGGCCACGTAGACATGCTGAGTTGACTGTGTTAAATACTGTCCAGCGTATATATACCTGGGCTGGGCTGCGTATATTTATTGCTGGCTGCCCATATATGTTATTGCTGACCTGCGTAGATGGGCTGTGGGTGCCCACGTATTTACCTGCCCACGTTAACATACCTTTTGACTGCCAGACCTGCGTTACATGCTGGCCACGTAACATGCTGGAGATAACTGCGTTAATACCTGTTCTAACTCCCTGAATTACCCACGTTAACATGCTGTATGACCTGCGTGTATTTTGCTGTAGCTGCCCACCGTAAACTTGTAGTTCAACCTGCGTACGGACGTTGCTGGGCCTGAGTGATACGTATTATTTTTGACTACCAAATCTGCGTTAAACATTTGACTGCCCACGTGGCTCCCTTTATTTGCCAACGTATTGCTGAGTGGGCCAGCGTAACTATGTATGGTAGGCTAATGCAAATGCTGAGTTTGATTGCCGTACGGAATTGGGCCATACGCCTCTTTTTTTTTTGTTGGTGGGCTGAGGTGAGGTGGGTCCAAGTTAACTGCTCTTTATTTTTTAATTTCAAATTTAATTTACATTAAAACAAACATGACCTTCAGCAATACTTATGAACTCAACTTCAACGTGGAACTTTGACTTGCTTGGCACTTTGGCTTTCTGTTGACTTTCTTTGACTTTGAGCTGAGACCTTTTGTGGTGGGCCCCACATTGCTTGCCACATCACCCTTGATCCTCTGCTTGACTTCCATGTCAAAATTTGACTTATTTTGACTTTGGAAAAATTTATAAATTTTTCCAATTATTCATTTTTTTGAATTTTTTCTTCATTTTTGCTACTGTCACTTGAAAAATCGGCTTTTGAGGGACTCTGAGTCATTTTTTTGACCCCCAAAGTAGGCTCTAGGAGAATGCTAGGCCTCTGAGGATGAATTTCGAGTGGTCATACGCCCCAGAGGCTTCCTAAGGCCACTTATTTATGCTTTTACATAAAAAATAATTAAAAAATCCCGTTTTGCGGGAATTTTTAACTATTAAAAAATCCTACTTAGACCTAGCCAAATTCCACGAAACTTTTTGTGTGATCTAGTATGGTAATATACATCGACCCTAGACACTAAGATGTGTCAGGGGCTCAATCTTCAAACCGTCACCTCGGCTTTGGGGTAAAAATGAGTGAAAAATCCAGAGAATTATCCGCCTCTGAAAAAGAAGGGATAATTAACCGGATAAAAAAAACACTCCAAGGTGTACTCGTTTGCTGATCGAGTCCCACATCCTAGGCCTGTTACAAATTCAAGAAACATCATACTAGCATCACCTATTACAATTCCCCGCAGGGTGTGGAATCTGGGTACAAAGAAGAAACATGATGAGAAGATAGAAGGAGAGTTAAAAAACTCTGTTGACTGATGACATCTGATGGTACAAGTGTCCTCTGGATCATCCTTGGGCATGGAGTCTTCGCATAATCATTAGGTGCTAATCCAGTAGTCAACACATCCATTAGGAATCTCTTCACATGGAGTATGCAAGAACATCATAAATGAGGAATCATTTACTCCCACTCTGCTTGAAGAAATAAGGAACCAAAAAGAGAAAAATTTTGACAACAAAAATATAAAATAGATGGATGGAGGAAGGAAATGGAAATATTGTTTTCTTCTAGAATTCAATGATTAAGCATCAACATCCAAATTTAATTGCTTCAATAAAAATTATGTAGGTTTTAAGGTTTAGGATCATAAGGACATGACTAATGTGTTGGTTCAATATTATGAATTGCTATTATATGACCCCAAAGTTTAGCACATTCAACCTATGATTACCAAAGATAAAAATGAGGTTCTCTTAAGAGACTTATCTATTAAAAAAGTGGAAGTGGTAGTAAACCTTATACCCTAAAATAAGGACGATGAACCGGTTGGCTTAGTTATCTACTATTTTCAATCTTGCTAGTAAATAATTAGACATGACATCTAGTAGCAAGTGTAGGACTAAAGGATATCTAAAACAATGTTAAAAGCTCTTGACACTACCTTCTTCACTTTAGTTCCCAGAAAGGAGATATTTGAGGACTCTATGGGCTTCCATCCCAATTTTTGTGTAATGTAGTATGCAAGGTTTTCACCAAAATAATAACCGATCACTTGAAATCCACCTTGCGCCATAAAATTTTAGCTGAAAAATCTCTCTATATCGAGGGGCATCAAATTATATATGATGTAATTATTTCACATTAACCCATTCACTGTTTAAAATCCTCTAAGAAGCTTACCATGCTTCCAAAACTTTATCTTTGTAAGCCATTTCATAAACCCATTTGGAGCTATCTCTTTAGCATTAACCATAACTTTGGCTCCAATCCTAACAATATTTGTTAACTTACGAGCCTTATCTCTTTATCCTTGTCCTCTATTTTTATTAACGGATCACCTACTATGCACTTTTCACCCTCTCATGGTATCCAAAAATGATATTTAATGTCATGCTTTCTCTTTATTATAATTGTGAAGGGTCATAGGTAGGCATTCGAACCTACAATTGAGAAGAAAAAAATCAAATTATTGTGTCTATTCCATATTTATCTCCGTCTATCGTGCCACGAATTTATGGATTATACCTTGGGTACACATGTTCAAACTACTCAAGAAGTCAAAGGATTTTCTAAACTTCTAAAGTACTTCTATCTTGCCTTAGGTATGTAGATAAATGAATCTAAATCTCATATTTTTTTCTTAAATACACCCGTGGTTATATAGAAACATGTTGATAAGACATTTGGTTTTGAAATCAAAAAATTGGTATCATAATACATGGGAACACTTCTTCTGGATAGTTCCCTCAATCTCATTTTATGAGATTATCTCATCAATAAATTCATCAAGATGTTAACCAAATAAGGAAATACTTTAGGTAGTAACCACACAGGCGAAGTTTCTTCGATGCATTCCAAACCATCTAGGGTGGTTCATCATCAGGATAAGATGAAGAGGTCAATCATGGCACCAAATTAAATAGAGAGAAATGTATATACCCTTATAAAGTGAATAGCTATAATAAACAACTATTTTTTGAAAAATAATATTTTAATATATAACGTCAATTACTAACTACAACTTTCTGTGACTTTCCCTTGCCCTTTTTCCTCTATGGACATTGAGAAAAAAATGGCCATTCTTATGGCAGATATAGCATTTGATCTTTGCTCATATCTCTCTTCTCCCTAGACTATTGTCCCTCCTTGATTTCCACGTTTCTCGATGAAAGCTTTCCTCTTGGTCTTCTTCATCTTGCTGACCATTGCCAAGGTTTCATTTGCTTCTCCTTTTCCTTGCTTGTTGGTCCTAAACCCTTTACGAGTCTCCTCTTGGATACACTCATCCCAAAGTCTCTCCCACTTGGGAATTTGTTCACGGGCACAAATGCCCATAATGAATGGTTTCCAAGCCTTAATGAAACCATTTAGAGCAATATTCACTAGCTCTACATCCAATATTGCCTCTCCAATTATTGCAAGTTGGTTGCAGATTTGTCTGATCCTCATAAAGTAGCTTGTCACATAGTTGGAGGGGTTCATTTTGCACTCTTTGAGCTTCGGTTTGAGAAAAAATTTCTGACTCATGTCATCGCTTCGAAAAAGAAATACCAGGGCATCAAATATCTCCTTATATATAGTTTTCTTTGTAACATGCGAAATCAAATGATCCTTAATAGCTTCAAGGATCAACCTTTGTGCCTTTATGTCCTTCTTATCCCATGTTGTTGTGCTCCTTCTTAACCCACATTGCCTGCACTGTAGCGTCTACTACTGTTGGTGTTTGCATGGTGGAGTAGGGTTGGACATGAATTCCCACAAGCCTTGCTCCTTCAAGATCATTGAGATTCTTGCCTTCCATGGCAATAAATTCGAAACCCCATCAAATCGATTCTCAACTTCCATATTGTTTACTAACACGGTTTTCCTTAGCTCTATCTCTCTAGCTCACTGAAGTAACTTGAAAAACAATAGATTTGCTTTTCTCTGTCAGAGCAAATGCTCAGATGCCATGTTAAATTATCCTAAAACCAACTATCTAAGAAAATAGATTAGATCTAGTTACTTATTGGAATTATTAACTCTTTCATGTAGTGGAAAACGAGAAAAACAATCACACAGTGCACAATTATTTATCCTACTATAGATCAATTTGTTATTGAAAACAAGAGAAGCAATTAAACATAGTGCATAATTATTTCTCCTCTTCTAGATCGATTCATTATTTTCAAAATATCTTTAGCACTTACAGGAGCTCAATTACAAGTAAAGTAGCTCTCACTGAAAATTTTTCATTATGCACATAAATCGAAGCATATCTACACCAAACGTGCGACTTGTGTTGCAATCCATATAACTGTACAAAATCCGTATAGAGGACTGTATTGCCTACTCTGCTGGGCTGTACGATTTCTTTTCTCCTTGCTTGGATGTCTACTTACTAAACCATTGCTAAAACTCATCATCAATGGTTGAAAATTATATCTTTGATTTTTTCCTTCACTCACATGACGTGTGAAATGAATGCTCTCCACACGTCTTTGTCATGTGCCCTCTCTTTCTGTTATAACTTTGACATAAGCCAAAAACCTAAATCTTTAATGATCTAACCGTGAGATCAATGAATCTAATTTAATTAAATCATTAAGTGACCCACTTTAGAAAAAAAACATTTATTTTATTAATTAATTAATAAAATGAACTTTTGGAAAAAGCATAAGATACATTTAATGATGATTTCCATAAGTAGATACCCTCATGGAAAAACCTCTCTGAGCTGCGAAGACTAGCATTCATTGCTTAGGAGCTTTGGGGTGGAGTAGAAGAGGTTTGGGAGGGCAAGCCCACCTCTTCATTGACCTAGGTCATAAATGGTCACATATACGACGATCCATGATTTGAGAGTGAAAATAGATGTTGGGATAAGTGATGGCACATGTGAAAGAAGACAATGCTAGATAGTGGTTACAATTTTAGATTTAATATCCCACTAGCATTGATTAGTGTATGTCCACATTGCCCATTTTCAATGTTTTAGGTTCATTTAAAAATTAATAATCATCCTAAGCTTTGACTGAGTTACCTCCCTCAGGGGTAGGAGAGGTTTGGGTTGGCAAGGCCCCCTCTTGGTCAATCGAGGTCATAAATGGCCACATATGCGATGATTCATGATTTGAGAGTGAAAGTACATGTTGGTATAAGTGTTATATTGATCTTGTTTGCTTTGACCTAGTTACCAACTATGATGAGCACAAATGCCTTGAGGTCTTTAGGTGTGCAAACCTTAATGCAAACTCCATATCAGTGTTATTGGAACAAGACTGAAATTGGTGGAACTAGGAAAGGCCATATTAGTACCATACCATCCAGTTCCATACAATGTGAGGAAGGTTGTTCCTAAAAAAGGAGAAAAAAATAACAACAATAATTTTTGAGTGGAGCATGCTAATATTCAAGTCTAGGGCCTTACTATTGCTATGCAATTAATGGTAATGTTAAATGCTTAAAGTAAAAAGTGATCCTTTTACTTAATTTTTTAACATTACCATTATTCGTTTTAGGATGTTTGAGAGTGGTTTCTACCTCATTGGATTTTATATGGAAAAAGTAGAATTTTAGATCCCATTACAATGTTTTTATTTTTATTTGGAAAAAGTAGAATTTTAGATCCCACTCAAACTCCAGTAGACCTCTAAATAAAAAGACCTTGAGCATGAAATCCATGCTACAAAAATAACAATAATAAATTTCCTTTTTTTTCTTTACAATATACAAGAACCAAAAGTACATTTCATATTTATGAAGATCAAATCTAGTTACACATTTCAACGCTCCCTCTTAAATAGGGAGGTATTCATAATGGTACACGAATATTCTCAAACTGAAGAGATCTCATATGAAGAGTTGAATTGGTATGCCATCTCATAAGCTATCATTTCAGCTTATCTCTTTGCATCATACTGACCGATATTGTCACATAGCAAGGCCTTGTCTAACAACTCTATCTCTCCACAATATTTGAGCCCAATGTTGGCGAGACCAATCACTGATAGACACCATCATCATTGTCCCTCAAGGTACATACCCCACCCGGGTGTTCACAGGGTATGTCCTTTTAGGACAATTCCTATCATGGAATAACACATCCTCATGGAATTTCCTCTTCGACTACTGTTACGTCTTAGATGCCCAACCTCATCCTCAAAGAGTATCAGAAACTAGATGCTTACCCAATCCTCCATTCTTTCTTCATGAAGTGAAGACAAGAATGATGTGTATATCTCTCCCTCTCAACTAGGGAGGATATATCAACCAATCCAAGCTTGTCTCTCAAATACACATGCTTCTTATTAGGAAGAGATTTTGTCAAGATTTCAATTGTTCATCAGTGGAGATATACTGTAGCTGCAACACTCCATCTTGCACCAACTTTCGTATGTAGTGATACTTGTTATTTATGTGCTTTTTCTTTCCATGGAACACTGGGTATTTAGACAACCTTATGAAATTGGTGTTGTCATAATGTATCACTGTAGGGTCCATCGGTCCTTCAAACAAGTAGGACAACAACTTCCTCAACCTGACAAATTCTTTGCTTACTTAACAGGTTGCAATATATTTCGCTTCAACACTACTCAAAACAATCAATTCTTGCTTTCTACTTATCCAGGATATCATGGAGGATCCCAAACTAAAACGTCCTCCAGTAGTAGTACTCTTGTCCATCTCACTGCCTCCCCAGTCAAAATCTGTATATCCAATCAAGTATATCATTCTTTCTATCATATTTCAAGTAGTAGTGGGTTGTACCTTACAAATATCTTAGTATATGCTTGGCTGCTATCCAATGGTCATGCTTAGGCTCTTCCTGAAATTGACTGAGAATTTTCACTTCAAAACAAATGCCTAGTCTAGTATTTACCAAATACATTAGTGAGCCAACTAATTGTCTATACCTTGTTGGATCTATAGGGCTTGAATCAAAACTTCTTAGCCTCTCAAAATTTGTGATCATAGGGGTTGTCATAGTTTTGCAATCCATCATGTCAAACCTTTTCAACATTTCGATCATATATTTTGCTTGACCTAGATATATCTCATTAGGTCAGTGCAAACTTCCAACCCCAAATAATAGTGCATTAGCCCTAAATCCTTCGTATCGAATTCTACTGCCAATTGCTTTTTACACTATTGAATACGACCTTCCACACTTGTCATGAGAAGATCATCCACATATAGAAAAAGGATTATGGACTCGTCCTTCAAAACGTTGATATAGAGATTTTAATCAACAAACATCTTCGAGAAGCTTGATCTTTGTAGATATGTGTCCATCCTTGCATACCAAGCCCTTTGTGCTTGCTTAAGGCCATAAAGTGGCTTCTACAACCTGCAAACACGAGTCTCTCTATCATTCACTTCAAATCCCAAGGGTTGATCTATATAGACTTCTTCATCAATAGTACCGTTCAGTAATGCTGTCTTAACATCCATTTGATAGATGTTCCATCCCATTGATGCTGCCAAAGAGACCAATGAACGTGTAGTTGTATACCTTGTTGTAGGTGCAAATTTCTCTTCATAATCGATGCCTTCTTGTTGGGAGAAACCCAATAGTACCGTTCAGTAATGCTATCTTAACATCCATTTGATGGATGTTCCGTCCCATTGATGCTGCCAAAGAGACCAATGAACGTATAGTTGTATACCTTGCTGTAGGTGCAAATTTCTCTTCATAATTGATGCCTTCTTGTTGGGAGAAACCCTAGCTACAAATCTTGCCTTATATTTCTCAATACTTCCATCTGCAACATGTTTAATCTTGTAGAGCCACTTGGAAGTTATCACAAATTTGTCTTCAGGCCTAGGAAAGATCTCCCAAACTCCATTCTTCATTATTGATTGATATTATTCATTCATGGCGTCTTTCCATCTTTGATGTTTGATAGCCTCTTCAAAGGTGG